>BLSH010482038.1:37242-56919 GCA_018402905.1 Glandirana rugosa | reverse complement strand
TGTCTGTGAGACGGTGGAGTGTGAGAAGAAGAGTAGCTTTATTGCTGCTGTGCTGGTGACATTCCAGTGCACCTGACCGTGACCGCAGCAACTCCGAGTCCTGACACTAACCAACCTCTCAGCCTGCCTGCATGTATATATGTTTAACAGGCAGTTGTTAATGTTGTGGTATATTATCATCATGATGAATAATGATTTGTTAGTGGAATTGGTACTTTTCATTTTGAAGGCCCCTCTCACCACACCTTACCATCATAGCACTGTTAGCACAGCACATGTGTGCTACTGCTACACGTTAGAGCATGCTAATCCCATGCTAATCCCATGCTCTAACATGTAGCAGTAACACACAGTAAAACACACATGTGCTGTGCTATGCTATGGCTAGGTGTGTTTGGGCGCCTTCAAAATAAGTTTTTTTTTGGGGGGGTCTCCTGGTGTAGTATTTCACAGTCATTTTCTGGTCACCGTACAGTCCTGCACTGACACATGTCATCACTTCTGACTTTGTCTATTTTCTTTTTAACCAGTTCAGATCTGCGCTATAGCCGAAAGATGGCTACAGCGTGGATCTGAATTTCCCATGGATGTCCTCGCTTGTGCACACTCCTGGCGTGCACTCACAGGCAGCGGCGGCGCACGCTGCGTGGGCGTGCCCGCGGGTCGGGCGGACTCGATGTCCGCTCATAACCCACGATCGCCTGTCAGAACGGCAGAAAGGAGAACCGCTGATGTAAACACGGAAGTTCTCTGTTCTGTGAAGGGGGCATGACAGATCTACTGATCCCTGTCACTGGGATCAGTTCTCTGGTGCCCCTGACAGCCCAGCCCTCTCACAGTTAGAACACACCTAGGGAACACACTTAACCCCTTCACTGCCCCCTGCAGGTTAACCCCTTCACTGCCAGTGACATTTATACAGTAATCAGTGGACATTTACATTTCTGATCCCTGTATAAATGTCATTTGTCCCAAAAAAGTGTCAAAAATGTCCGACATGTCCACTGCAATATCGCAGTCCCGATAAAAATCGCAGATCGCCACCATTACTAGTAAAAAAAATAATAAAATAAAAACGGCATAAATCAATTCCCATAGTTTGTAGATGCGATAACTTTTGCGCAAACCAATCAATATATTCCGATTGCGATTTTTTTTAACCAAAAATATGTAGAAGAATATAAATCGGCCAAACCCGATGAATGATTATTTTTTTTTATATATTTTTTTTTTGGATTTGTCTTATAGCAAAAAATATTGTTCTTTTTTCAAAATCGTCACTCTTTGTTTGCTTATAGCACAAAAAATAAAAACCGCAGAGGTGATCAAATACCACCAAAAGAAAGCTCTATTTGTGGAAAAAAATGATAAAAATTTAGTTTGGGTACAGCGTCGCACTACTGCGCAATTGTTATTCAAAATGCAATAGCGCTGAAAATTGAAAATTGGTCCGGGCAGGAGTGGGGTTTAAGTGCCCAGTAAGCAAGTGGTTAAAAGTAAACTTGTTCAAAGCCCTTGGGGGACTCCTTCCTTCTTTTTTTTTTTTTTTGAAAAACATTATTTTTGGATGTCGATGGGCTGGTGGTGGTTGCACAGGGCACTTTATTAAATATATACACTTACCGGCCACTTTATTAGGTACACCCGTTCAATTGCTTGGTAACACACATTGGTAATCAGCCAACCACATTGGCAGCAACTCAATGCATTTAGGCATCTAGACGTGGTGAAGACAACTTGCTGAAGTTCAAACCAAGCATCAGAATGGGGAAGAAAGGGGATTGAAGTGACTTTGAACATGGCATGGTTGTTGGTGGCAGACAGGCCGGTCTGAGTATTTCTGGGATTTTCATGCACAACCTTCTCTCGGGTTTACAAAGAATGGTGGGAAAAAGAGAAAATATCCAGTGAGCGGCTGTTATGTGGAGGAAAATGCCTTGTTGATGTCAGAGGAGAAAGGGAAGACTGGTTCCAGATGATAGAAGGTAACAGTAAGGCCCATTTTACACATGTGGGGCATTTGTCCATTTTTCATTCATCCGTTGAATTCATCCATCTCAATGGAAAAACTGATGTAAATGGATAATCATCAATATTTCTTTTTTGAAACGGATCAAAGCCCTATTTTTCTTCTGTTACAAAAACAGATTGGACAAAAAACAGATGTAAACTGACAAAGGGTTCGTTTCTGCATGAAAGTGGTGATTTCAGCTGTGACATTCAGATGGTGGGGTCAGAATTTGGCGCATGGATCCATCCTGCCTTGTATCACCGGTTCAGGCTGGTGGTGGTGTAATGGTGGGGGGGGGGGGTATTTTCTTGCCACACTTTGGGCCCCTTAGTAGCAACTCATCATCGTTTAAACGCCATGACCTAACCTGAGTATTGTTACTGACCATGTCCATCCCTTTATGACTACAGTGTCCCCATCTGTCTTTTTTTCCCCCACAGCTATGTCAGGGTTGTTCATCATCATCAAAACGTGACTGCAGTGGTGTTAAGGGAGACAAGGTAAAAAGTGTATTCAGACCACATTTTTGCAAAATCAGTAACTTTTGTAATATAAAAGAACTGCAAAACTTGTCACAAATACTATCAGATAAATAAAGATGAATCCCAGCTTCAGCCAAATGTGTTGTGGTTTTGAATAGAGAGGGAATGGTTAGAACTGCTGTAAGGTTTTAATTGTTGCCCTTATGCCCATTGAGGACATTTTCCTGTCAGATTTTAAGTGCTGATGGTGTTTTTCCTATTCTGCCGACATCTGTCACCTGGACAGGAAGTGGAGGGATATCTCCCTTAGCCCTCATTCACATTGGAGCAATATGTCATGCGATTTGACGGGTCAAATCGCATGACTTGTCGCAACCTATTGCCAGCAACGGCATTGTTCCAATCGGTGGGAGGGACACCAACTTTCCGGAGCTGCGCCGATTTGTAAAAGTAGTTCCTGCACTACTTTTGCCCATTCAGGTGCAACTTCAATAGACATCTGTGCATGAAGTCGCACAAATATCTTTTAAGTAGCACCTAAAATCGTGCTGACCTGCTACTTTGAAATTATGCAACTTCAAGTGAAGTAGAATGATTTCAAAGTAGCATCAATGTGAACCAGGGCTTATGAACTCAAACAATAAGTGAGAGCAAATCTCTTCAGTGTGAAGGGTACTCCTCTCTCTTAGACATCTGTCATCAGAACAGGTGTCCGCATTGGGAAATTTTCTCGGCCATCCTTTTCTGTTGACAACTGTAAAATATTACAAAAGGGGACTTCCTGAGTATTGTGCCACCGTCCGTAAAGTCAGAACAAGAAGGAAGGTTGTGGGACACCCCACATGGTTTGGACGTTTTCAGTCGGCACACCACGAGATAACACAGACTTGTTTATAAAAGTACAGAATTTTATTTATACATTAAAAACAGTAGATATACATGACATATCTGTCAAAAAATTAAATTAAAATACCTAGGCCAAGGTCTCTGTCATGTCCCATATGCGAACCCTGCCTTGCAGGGTCACATCAGTTAACATGCAAGAGATCTGAACCCTTTACAAATGTTTCACATAAGCTGACATTACAGCCACAATATGTTCCTATACTCAAATTTGTAGGAGTCAACGCGTTTCGCTATGAGCTTCCTCAGGACTCCAAAAACATGGCTGTTGGTTGCCGGAACAACTAATCAGAAAAGGATAATATCATTAGCATATATCATAATAAGAATTCAATGTTAGAAAATGTATACAGGAATTTATTACCACATATTTTTACATATATATGTATAAATTAGGTATACAGGTGCTTGCATATGACTCACGTGTGGCTCAGGACGGTAGTCAGGGGGGCGAGCATAGGGGTTTTTTCAAGACCCAGATACCCAGGGATTTTTGCTGAGAGTTAGTACAGATGTATAGATGCTGAGTACGCCTAGAAAAAACGCATCGTAAAAAATAGAAGAAAAGGGGTTATATTGGATGAACTAAGGAATATTGTTACATTTACCTTCACTATGTACTGTTAGTACCTCGTATCGTACTTCCTGGACGGGACCTGGGCCCACCACTGAGTACTAAATCGTCTACGGGAAGAGTAGAAAAAAGTAACATAATTCAATTGGCTAATGCCTACTGAGCTTTCTGCACAAGAGTATAGGGTCATCTAGAACCCCAATGTAGGGAAAGGAATTGGCGAACAAAAAACATACCCTAAAGAACAAATTGATCCTTGGAACGGGGGAAGAGAGGGTCCACCAAGGGCCGTAGAGACAGCTGTCTCTACGGCCCTTGGTGGACCCTCTCTTCCCCCGTTCCAAGGAGCAATTTGTTCTTTAGGGTATGTTTTTTGTTCGCCAATTCCTTTCACTACATTGGGGTTCTAGATGACCCTATACTCTTGTGCAGAAAGCTCAGTAGGCATTAGCCAATTGAATTATGTTACTTTTTTCTACTCTTCCCGTAGACGACTTAGTACTCAGTGGTGGGCCCAGGTCCCGTCCAGGAAGTACGATACGAGGTACTAACAGTACATAGTGAAGGTAAATGTAACAATATTCCTTAGTGCATCCAATATAACCCCTTTTGTTCTATTTTTAACAATGCGTTTTTTCTAGGCGTACTCAGCATCTATACATCTGTACTAACTCTCAGCAAAAATCCCTGGGTATCCGGGTCTTGAAAAAACCCCTATGCTCGCCCCCCTGACTACCGTCCTGAGCCACACGTGAGTCATATGTAAGCACCTGTATACCTAATTTATACATATATATGTAAAAATATGTGGTAATAAATTCCTGTATACATTTTCTAACATTGAATTCTTATTATGATATATGCTAATGATATTATCCTTTTCTGATTAGTTGTTCCGGCAACCAACAGCCATGTTTTTGGAGTCCTGAGGAAGCTCATAGCGAAACGCGTTGACTCCTACAAATTTGAGTATAGGAACATATTGTGGGTGTAATGTCAGCTTATGTGAAACATTTGTAAAGGGTTCAGATCTCTTGCATGTTAACTGATGTGACCCTGCAAGGCAGGGTTTGCATATGGGACATGACAGACCTTGGCCTTGGTATTTTAATTTAATTTTTTGACAGCTATGTCATGTATATCTACTGTTTTTAATGTATAAATAAAATTCTGTACTTTTATAAACAAGTCTGTGTTATCTCGTGGTGTGCCGACTGAAAACGTCCAAACCATGTGGGGTGTCCCACAACCTTCCTTCTTGAACTGTAAAATATTGTTTCCCAATAAGTGACAATGGTCACAAGGGAAAAAATAGAGGGTAGATTTACCTATCAAGGACACAGACAAAGAAAAAAAAAAATCACAAATTCGATGATCTATTCGTTTAATGCTCTTTTATATATTGGGTGCTGCGCAACAGTTTTTTTTTCCAAATGTCATTCAGTATTTATTGACCTAAAGTTATGAGACACGAGAGCTAGATCTAGTTACCATCCTGCACACACCATTAGGGGGAGGGGCCTGAGTATGGCGCCGGCCTGAGACAGCTGTGGCTAAACGGACCCGGACCTTGTATCCCTGAGCCATAAGACGAAGTGGCAGGAAGCCGCTCTGACCCCCACCACTCCCACTACGGCCGATACTGCTGTCTCTATTCCCGGATTCCTCATACCCTCCTCCCACTGGAAGTATTGGAGGAGCGCTCAGGCTCAGGCTTCACTGGCCCTGCACTGCACGTTGGTACATCTGGCCTTCTCCACGGATTGTGTTGCCAGCAGCTGACCGTTGGTCATCGGCCGCTTACCTGCCAGCCCACCTGGGCTCCTCGGTGCACCTCACCCTTCTCTGGTCCGTGGAGCGGCTTGAGGGGGTGAGCGGTGGGTGTTGGCGTCGGGGTTGAGCTTGGTCCGGTCCGTGGTGTCGGAGGGCGCCGCGGGCTCGGATGGCCTCCTCTGGCCGGGCGGGTGAGTGGATTGCCAGACACTGGAGATCGGAGGTGTGGGGCTGGGCTGGGCCAGGAAGGAGCACAGGGGGGAGCGGTAGAGGCAAACATAGAGCGGCGCAGCAGGAGTGTCCAGACGGATAAATTGCAGGCTGCAGGACTTGGCTTCTAAAGGGAATGTGCTGAGGATACTCGCTAACAACAGCAACCGGTATTTTCCTTCACCTCCTTCACCTCTTCTCCCCTCTTCTGAAAACCTGAGCCAGCCTTTTTTTTTTTTTTTAAATATACTTTATTTTCCTTTTCAATACAATACAATTACCATGAAAAAAGATCAATATTCCTTTCTCAGTCCAAACGCAGAATTAATGTTACACCTTTTTTTCCATCTCTTCTCCCCCTCCCCCCCATCCCCCTCCTCCCCTAGGTTGTATCTCTTACCCCCTTCTACTACCACCTCCTAACCGTCTTCTTCCTTCTTTATTTATCAAGTGCATCCCTAAATCGTAGACCCTCCCACTCCACCCATTTACCCCACACCACCCATTTACCCCACACCTTTTCAAATACATTACTCTTTCCCCTTCCAAGATATACCATACTCTCTCTCAGAATTGATGCATTCACCCTCTCACACCAGCTCTCCATTGACGGCGGATTAGTATCCTTCCATTTTGAAGTAATTTGTTTCCTTGCCTGATAGCGGCATCTCTCCACTGCCAGCCTCCTCTGGCCCACCCCCCCCCCTCCTTCCAGGTGACCCAGGATACACAAGACCAGGTTCCCGACCAACGCCAACCCAAAGACCTGGTTGATCTCCTCGAGGACCTCACTCCAGTACCTGTGCAGCCTGGGGCACCTCCACATCATATGAATCAGATCGCCGGTCGCCCCCCTGCATCTAGTGCATACAGCGTCCCGGCGTCTTCCAAATTGATATAACTTCTTGGGGGTATAAAAGGTCCTATGGAGAATATTAAGCTGAGTCCAATTTTGTGGCGAAGAGAAGGACAGTCTGCTCGGCAGGGCCAGAATATTCTTCCATTGATTACCTGATAGCTCCCCCACATCCGCCTCCCACTTCACTTTTATCTGGACCATCTGGTCCATCCCCTTTACTTCCGATCTCAACCTCTGATATATATCTGAAATGAGTCCTCTTTGAACGGGAGCATACAGGATCTTCTTCAAAAAGGGGATCTCACACCACCCTGGGCCCCCCTCTTCTCTAAACTGTGCCGAGATAGCATGCCTCAACTGCAGATATTGAAAAAAAAATTTTATTCAATATGCCAAATTCCTCTCTCAGTTCTTGGAACAACTTCAAGTTGTCCCCATTATATAGCTGCTTCAATCTACTCACCCCTTTCCGCTCCCAAGCTTGAAACCCCCCTAATTTGGCCAGTTCCGGGAGCCTCTTGTTGTCCCACAGTGGTACAAACTCGCTAAACCCCTGGCATTTCAACATCGACTTGACCGTTTGCCAAACCTTTAATATTAGAGTTCCCACTGGGCATTGAATTAGACCCCCCACTGACTCTGCCTCTAATGCTCCCAACCAAGATGAGTGGGGAGTACAGGCCCGAAGAGGACGCAGGCTATAATTTATACCAGATGTACTCAGCTCCCCCTCCCCTAGTTGTTGCAATTGGACTGCCAAGAAGTACACCCATGGGTGTGGGACTCCCAAACCTCCTTTATCTTTAGGGAGCTGCAGAAACCGTAGCCCAATCCTAGCTCGTTTACCCTTCCATATCAACTCTCTAAAGAGTCTCTCTACCCTCCTCAACCACACCCCCGGAATCCATATAGGGGCATTATGTAAAACATATAGCAGTTGTGGGAGCCAGATCATTTTCACTAAATTGCTACGTCCCGTTACCGTTAAGGGAGGCGCTCCAGCTATTTAATTTCAACCTAAACTTTTTCAATTGGGGTTCCAAGTGCCTTGTTATATAATGCCTAGGGTTAATTGATATATTTATACCCAGATATTTAAAGGAGGTTACTGTCTGCAGAGAGGCCATGCCCTCCGGCAGATTCTCCACCAACCCATCCAGCGGGAGAAGAGCAGATTTACCCCAGTTAACTCTTAGGCCCGACCAACTTCCAAATTTTTTTACCAATTTTGCTACTGCTGCCAGTGAGCGACCCGTATTTCCAAATAAACAAGAATGTCATCTGCAAACAACAATACCTTTTCCTCCTCTAGCCCTCTTCTGAACCCCCGTATTTCCTGCACTCCTCTTACTGCTATTGCCAAGGGCTCAACTGCTAGGGCAAACAACAAGGGGGACAGCGGGCACCCCTGCCTTGTTACCCTTGTTAATGGAAAGTATCCTGACAGCCTCTGGGCTATCTTTACTCTCGCCGTAGGGTTCTGGTATAAGAGACCTACCCATTTCAAAAACACTGGACCAATATTGAACGCCGTCAAGGCCTCCCAAAGATACCTCCACTCAACTATCGAAGGCCTTGACGGCGTCCAAAGACAATATCGCCCTCGAACCAGGCTCCTCTGAGGGGACCTGTAAGTTCAAGAACAATCTCCTGATGTTCAAAGCTGTAGACCTCCCAGGGATAAACCCACATTGGTCCAAATGAACCACTTTGTGTATCACCCTGCTAAGTCTCTTTGCCAACACCTTAGCCAACAGCTTTGCATCCATATACAACAAGGAAATGGGTCTATAAGATGCTGGTTGCCGTGGATCTTTCCCATCCTTGGGGATAAGGATTATAGTGGCTTCTATCATAGATGCCGGTATTATTCCCCTTCTTGCCACATCATTAAGAGTCACCAACAACTCCGGAAGCAGCACCCCAGCATACTCCAAATATATTTCATTTGGTAGTCCATCTGGACCCGGGGCTTTATGCTTAGGGGCCTCGGACACTACCTCCTCCAACTCTTCCAGGGTTATTGGCGACTCCAATAATGCTCTATCCTCTTCCGTCAGCCTTGGTATATTTAATTTTCCAATGAACTCCTGTAACTCTCTATCCTTACTACCCACTTTTGAACTATAGAGATCGGCATAGTAATCCTTAAAGATGTTTAATATTTCCGCCGGGCACCTGGTGGCCCCCCCCGGGGTCTCCACAGGACCAATATTGGTTATCCGTCTCTCCTGGGACCTCGCCAGGAAGGCCAACATGTGCCCGGCAGATTTCCCTTCCTCGTACTGTGCTTTTCCTAAAAAAAATCTTTTAGTATCTGCCTTTTTTAAGGACACCATCCGATAAATTCCCCGGGATTCATCCCAATTAGCCAAGTTCTCTGGCGTGGGGTCCTCCACATACACCCTCTCAGCCTCCTTTACCCTATTTATTACTTCCAATTCCCATTTTGCACTCACCTTTTTTTTTTTGAGATTTGATGTATCAAAAGCCCCCTCAAAAAGGCCTTGAGGGTATCCCATATCAAGCCCTGGCTGGCTGTACCCCTATTCAATTGCAAGAACTCCTGCAATTTGGCTATTATATGGTCCTTCAGAGCTATTAATTTTAGCCATAATGGGTTAAGCCGCCAGTCCCTGTCATGGGAACCCCTACCCATCTTCACCGACACGACCACTGGTGAGTGGTCTGAAAGGCCTCTCGCCTCATATCCAATTTCCACCACCCTTGCGAACAATTCGTCATTCCCCAAGGCCAAATCTATCCTTGAGAGGGAGGAGTGGGCACTCGAATGGCAAGAAAAAGCATGAACCCGCCAAATATCTCTTAGACCAGTTTCCTTTAATATTTCATATAATGAGGTCCATGCAGAGGGTCCACTCCTTCCCCTCACAGGCCATCTATCCATCTGGGTGTTCATAACCATGTTGAAATCCCCCAACCACAATACTGGAATACCAGTTTTATCCGCCATAAACCCCAATAGACGGCCAATGATGTCTAATCTGAAGGGTGGAGGGATATACACCCCTACCAAGACAATCGGAAGCTCTGCCAACCTACAATACAAGAAAACATATCTCCCCTCCCTATCCAACTTTACCTGGATGCATTCAAATCCCACTGAGGCATTAATTAGTATACTTGTTCCTCTAGAGTATGAGGTTTGCGTGGAATAGAACTGGTGGGGAAATCCCCTAATTTTTAAACGGTCAGTCGAGTCCCCCGTTAAATGTGTTTCTTGTAGACATAGCACTTTTATCCCCAGAGTTGCAACTGTTTTAAACAAAGCCGTCTTTTTGACCAAGTTGCTCACTCCCCTCACATTCCACGACCCAAATGTCACCAGCCTACCCATTATAAAAGAAAGGAAAAAGAGAAAAAACCAAAAGACTCGACCATGGAGCACAGAGGGATGGAGGGAGGACTCCACAAAGGGAACCACCCCCTCCCTCCCCCCCAGTCTCCCCCTCCTCCTCCCTTGGGGCACTAACCAATTTATGTTTACATTTATACAATCTTCCTACCAACCCAGCTATCCCCTCCCCCCGTTCCCTCCCTCCTCCCCTCCAACCCCTTTTGGGGCTTTGCCTTGTGACTTCGGTGATTTTCTAGTGCAAAATAGCAATATGTATAACCTTTAAAATAGTATCTGTGCCTAAACCTTGGCACCTTCCAACTACCCCTCTTGCACACTATTACCGGTACCAAAAAGTTGTCTGTGCATGCGGTGTAGAAGAAATAAACTGCCTGAAGTAATTTTACATCGGAATTTACAACAAGAACTGATATATTTGTGACATAATTGTTATATCTGTCCACCTTCTTTTTCCCCTAATGAAAATATAAATCAGCCAAAGTTTGATAAGCCGCATACCCCCCTTGAAGAGAAGGGGAAGGAGGAAAGAAAGGGAAGGAAAGAAGGGAAGAGGAAAGAAAGGGAAGGAAAGAAGGGAAGAGGAAACAGGAGAAAAAAAAAAGGGAGGCTCTTTGTACTTGCTGTGTAGAAGGTGCAGGTGGTATAAGCTACCTGAACTCCACAAATACCTGAATAACAACTGGCAGGCTTGTCCATCCCCTCTTCCCCTCTGTGAATTGCAAACCAGTTGTGATTTGAACAGGGGAGGTACAATACAGAGGTACAACAAGTAAGGGTGCGAAAGCAAGAGGAGAAGGACTTAAGAAGCTCAGGGAGCAGAAGAAAGAGAAGAGGGAAGGGAGAGGGGAGAGGAGAGGAAGAAGAGAGGAGGAGGAGGAGAGGAAGAGGATAGAAAATGAAGGGGAAAACAACTAAAACAATATCGCAGACAAAATCACCAAAAGTTAGCACAAGCCCTGGGGCAATAAAAAAAATACATGACACAGGGCGGGACATTGGATAAATCAGGATCTGAAAAACAGATGGCAACCAGATCGAATGTAACAAATCCAACAAAGGGACCCAGTAAGGGGGGACATGCTAATGGTTCACCGAACAGGAACATCATAAGCGAAGAAGGACTGGGAACAGGGGGACACGTAGAAGGAGAAGTGGGCTGGGGCCCTGAATTAGACACACAGAAGCAACTCCCCACTAAAACAGACATGGAAAACATGATTGCAAAGCTGGAAAACTCCCTTAAGCAAGATACTACACGACAATCTGGGCCATCTGGTAGAATGAGTGGAAAACACAGAAAATCAACTAGATCTGCAAGCACAGTATATAGAGGACCTAAGAAGCTAAATCAGAGACCTGCAAGTTGTGCAAAGAGATGTAGCATATAAGTTAGAGGACCAAGAAAACAGGAATAGGAGGAAGAACTTGAGAATACGGGGGGGGTCCCAGAAACAACGCAGAAGGAAGACCTAGTCGCAATAATGGGGGAGATTTTCAACCCACTCCTGGATAGGCAAACAACAGACACTACAACGGACGCCACTATAAAATTGGAGAGAGTACATAGGGTCAAAAGACCAAAGGGGATTCCAATGGACCTCCCTAGAGATATAATAATAAGGTTTCATTACTATGAAGACAAAGCCCAGATCTGGAAGAAGTTGAAAAGTAGAACACCAGTAAAATGTAGTGGGAGAGATCTACAGATATTTGCCGATCTATCACAAGAAACCCTGAGAAGAAGAAGGTTATTGAAACCATTGCTGGAGGAGATGAATAAACAAAATATACAGTACTCATGGGGCTATCCGGCATGTTTGATAGGCGCCAAAGACGGTCGCTCTGCTAATTTAAGATTCCCAGAAGACCTCCGGGACTTTTGCGATAAACTGGGGATCAAAGTGCCGAAGATACCAGGATGGTCCTCTATGAGAATGAGTAACCCCCAAAAAGAGGAAAAATGGCACCAGAAGGGAAAGGGGAAGGGGGAGAAGGGAAAGTAGCACAATTACACCTGAACGACACTGAACACTTTTGTAATATACGAATATAAGGTATATAAAGTTTAATATAAGAGCAGGGTGGGGGGGGGGGATAGAATATAGGGAATGGAGACAGCTAAGGGACCCAGATCCACAAGGATTTGGAGGGACCGGGTCTGGCCGCGGGTGCTCAAGGCAAGGCACTGACCAGAGCACCACCCCATAAGAGGAGGAGTAGCAAGGTCAGTAGACTAGAAGAAGGATCGCTACTCAAGACGTAGGTCAACCCATAGAGGGAACTCCCGCAGAAGGCTGGAGGGGAAGGAGGAGGGGGTGGGAGGGGGGAGGGGGAGAGGGAGGAGGATGGGAGGTGGGGAGGGGAAAGGGGAGAGGAAAAGGGCATACCAGGATCCCAAAACATCAGGTTAAAGACAGCTTCCTACTAATGAACCACCTTAAACCAGAAGGGACAATGAAATCCCTGGGACAAGAAACAGATGACAGTAAGGAAAAAATAGGATAAGAGAGATAATGGGAATAGAAAATAAAGTGAAAATCCTATCATATAATGTAAAAGGGTTAAATACTCCAGAGAAAAGACATAAGGTTTTAAACGAGATCAGGCGATATGGAGCAGGAATAGTGTTTCTACAGGAGACACATTTGGCGCAGGACGCCAATGTAAAGCTCCGGTCTAGACACTACCCAAACTGGTTCTATGGGGATTCCCCCACTAAGAGAGCAAAAGGGGTGGCGATTGGATTTGCAGGCGAGATCCAGTTCCAAGAAGAAAAGAGACAAGTAGACCAGGAGGGACGCTATATATTCATGAGAGGGAAAGTATCAGGAATAGACTATACTTTGGCTAATGTATATTGCCCAAACAAAAACCCTATAGGATGCCTAATAGGAATATTAAGGGAACTGGAGGAATTCAAGAAAGGAAGGGTAATATTGGCAGGAGATTTTAACTTTAGTCTAGATCAGAGAGATAGTACGTCCCGTGCGCCCCGGACTGGAGGGCGCCAAATAGAGAAGATAAAGAAAAAATTCTTTCAACATCAACTTATAGATGTATGGAGGACTCAACATCCAGATACAAATGATTATACCTTCTACTCTGCGGCGCACGGGACGTACTCAAGACTGGATTATATAATGGTGGAACACAGAATGTTGGAAGCAGTGGGTAGATCATCAATTGAGATACAGTCACTATCAGACCACGCCCCAATAATGGTAGAACTAAAGCTGGGAGAAACTAAGGACAGAACAGGTGGGTGGAGGTTGAATGAAGATCTACTGCAGGATAAAATGATTGAAGAAGAAATAAAGAAGGCAATACAAAGCTATTTTCAGCTCAATGAAACTCCAGGGATTATGAGCAGTACAGTATGGGAGGCGCATAAGGCGTATGTAAGAGGAATATTGATTTCCCTAGGCACGAGGGGAAAAAAAGAAAGAAGTAATCAAATGAAAACCTTGATCTCTGAAATATTTAAATTAGAACAAAGACATAAAAAAATATGGACAAGGAAACACAACATCAATTAATATTAAAAAGAGGTGAGCTGAAAATGGTAATGGAACAAGAGACTAGACGTACCTTCAACAAAGTAGCAATAAATAGATATAAATGGGGAAATAAGCCTGGAAGACACCTAACAAGAATATTAAAAAAATCAAACAACTTCGTTGGGAAAATTAAAAATAAGGAGGGGAAAATGACTCACTCAACAACAGAAATAGCAGGAGCATTCCAAAAATACTTTGAAACCCTCTATGAAGTTAGGCAGAACAAATCACAAAAGATAGAGGAAAGAAGGTTAGAAGAAATGCAAACATATATAGAAGAAGCACACTTACCTAGATTGTCTACAGAAAACCTCCAGCACTTAGAAGCACCTATAACAGTAGAGGAGATAAACCGAGCCCTAGAATCAACACCTACAGGCAAGAGCCCAGGCCCAGATGGCTTCACAATGGGATATTATAAAAAATTTAAAGAGTTGCTAGTGCCTAAAATGTATAATTATATGAGAGAGCTAGGGGAAGGAGGGACGCTAAGAGAAGAATCCTTGGTGGCCCATATTACTTTGATCCCGAAAGAAGGGAACACTTTGCTCTAGTTATAGGCCAATAGCCCTCTTAAATAATGATACAAAAATATATGCAAAGGTACTGGCAACAAGATTAAAAGAATTCATACCTGAATGGATACATGAGGACCAGACAGGATTTGTGCCAAATAGGCAGGGTAAAGATAATGCTATCAGAATGTTATTTATGCTACATAATCTCAAGGGGGGGGGGGGGGGGAAGAGCCGGCACTCCTACTATCAATCGACGCACAAAAAGCGTTCGATAGAGTGGATTGGGAGCTCATGCTAAAAATCCTGGAAATTCTGGGGATGGGCCCAAAGATGGTAGAGAGAATAAAAGCACTATATAAAGGCCCCACAGCAAGAGTAAAAGTTAACGGGTCCCTCTCATTGCCATTCAAAATGTTGAACGGTACAAGACAGGGGTGTCCGCTCTCTCCCCTCTTGTTTATAGTATCATTGGAGCCATTGTTGGCAAGAATAAGGAGAAATAAGGATATAAAAAGGGATAAAAATAGGTAAGAAGGAACACAAAATAGCGGCATATGCTGATGATCTCCTATGCTATATAACAAACCCTAGAGTCACATTGCCAAATTTAATAAGAATTAAAAACATATGGGGAAATCTCAAACTTTAAAATCAATCAGGAAAAATCAGAAATACTAAATAAAAATATAAATAAAAACGAGGAATTAGCCTTGAGAGGGGAATTTCCCTTCACATGGAAAAAAACTGAAATAAAATATCTAGGGATAAAAATCACCCCCAGGCTGGAGAAACTATATAAAGCAAATTATATCCCACTTCTAAATAAGATCAAAACAGAAATAAAGAGGGTAGAAAAGAAACCATTGTCATGGTTGGGGAGGATAAATACTGCAAAAATGTGGATACTTTACAAATTCCAGATGATCCCAATAAAATAATTCGACATGGTATAGCAAGGCTCTATAAAATAATTAGGGAATTGAGTGAATGGGAGATACCCACATTCGTTGGGAAGTGGGAGGATGAATTAGGGATAAAATGCACAGAAGAACAATTAGTAAAAATGTTTAAAGCAGTACATAATAGTTCAGGAAGCACCCAGAGTGTGGAACTGAACTATAAATGCTTAGCGAGGTGGTACATAACCCCTGTGAAAGCCAACAAATACCAAAAGAACAAATCATCATTATGCTGGAGATGTTATAAAGCACAAGGGACCATGATACACATATGGTGGGACTGCCCCAAAATAAAAGAATATTGGGAAGAAGTGAGACAGGATATATTAGAAATAACAGGAGAAGAATTAGGGCTAGATCTGAGGAGATATATTTTCCATATGTCAGATAAATTAAATAGACAGATTTAAATAGACCTACAAGGAGGGAGTGGTTCGATAGGGTAGAACATACTTATCATATGGAGTATTTAAGAAGCGGGGAAGAAGGTCCATTCTGGGATAAATATGCCAATAAATGGAAGAAATGGATAGATTTAAAAAAAACAAAAAAATATACCATGGCATTTATTGACTAACAGACGAAGAGTGAACGAAAGAGTAGGATGGGATCCTGGTGGGGGAGGGAGGAGGGGAAGGGGGAAAAATACATAACCCACAGCTGTCACTGGAATATAAGGATACTGGGATAGGAAAGGTAATATAATAAAAAAAAAAAAACAAACCACAATGATGAGACCAAAGGGGAAACTTATGAAGGCTAAGCTGAATACCTTTCCCAAAGTTGGTTACTGACGTGGAAAAAAAAAAACTAAAGTTATGAGACACTGCCTGCCTGCTAGATTTTGCAATTACTAAAATTAGGCAAAAATCCTGATGTTTGCTTTAAAAAGGTTTTGAGCAAAGAAACACAGGATCAACCATTACAGATGTGATTTCAGCATTGCAGCCTTTTTGGCTGTCATCCTGGTCTTGGCTTCACTACCTGAAGCAAGCAGATGGGCGTTTGTAAACCTTTATTTTTTTCCCTTTAAAATAATAACCATGTAATACTTACCTTCAAAGGCGAATATGTGCGCACAACCCCTGCTCTTTACAGGAGTGGGATAAAAACAGGGATACGGTGGGAACAATAATTTAAGGATGTGCATAAAAATATATAAAATTATCTAAAAATACCACATGTAATGTAGTCAAAGAAACTTTAAAATGTATATATACATGTGAAAATGACATAAGTCCATAAGTCCATTAACACTTAGATGTAGACAGCCATCCCAAGAGAGCTGAACCAGGCTCCAAACACTGCAAAAGACAAGGAGAGAGAGGCGCCTCTAAGTGTAATATGCACACTTTATTACAGATAATGGGATTAAAAACACTCACATAATGGTGGATAAAATCAGCATGGGAGAGTAGTCCAAGGCGGCGTCACCGTCATGTATGGGTCTGAATGCAGCTGACAGCTGAAGAGGCAGTGGGAGAAGCCATTCGGATGGAAGTGAATTTGCTGGCAGATTCCAAAACGAGGCTTGGACCACAGGACAACCAGGCGCAGACAGGTGATGTCACGGGAGATGCGACTCGTTTCCTAGGCGATCGGCTCAGCTGACGAGAGAGCCGTGCCTCTTCTTCAAGCAGGACTACTACAGATAGGGCATACTAGTGTATATATAACGAACAGGGGGAGGAGCAGGCTGAATAAACAGCTGCAGCTGTTAAGCAATTCATAGTAACATTAATACCATATTATGGGGAACACAATGAGGACGGCTTTTGGAATGGTACAATTGTAAAAAAGTGTAAACAGATATAAATAACATATGTGTAAAGAGGAGCTGTAGACGGCGGTTGTTCTCGGGATGGCAGTGCTGAATACCAATACGGGTACAAATGATTGGATGATGTATGGCCGAGAAAAAGTGAGAGATATATGTATAAAAATATGAAAAAAATATATGATAGTAATACTTATATGGCCGTACTGGGAATATGGATATCGGGCCAGATAAAATCAAATAAGTTACACCATGAGAATAGGGGATATTAAAAACTCGGATAAAAAATAAAAAGGTTATGTGTAAAAAATAGATGTTATTCATATTACCAGAGGCCTAAATAGGCAAATGATTCATAGTAAATAGAAGAATATACCAAAAGTGTGTTTAAATATAAGGAAATATAATAAATATATAAGGAGGGGGGGGGGGGGAGGGAGAGGGGAAGAAAAATCTAATTTAAAAGTGTATGTATACACAATGGTGCACACACACACACACACACACACACACACACAAAGAGATTGAACATAAAAATGGGTGGGATATAACACTACATACATATCTCAGTACAGATGGTATATACAGTTAGATGGTATATGCACGTATGATGTGCTGTACAGGTTATCTATGGCAAGCATATGTAACGGAGAGTACCACGCTTCTCTCTATGGTGGAGCATGTAGACCCTACCTACAAACACTGCTAAGGGGCCCTATTGTTCATATATATATATATGACTAGGACGTATGTTATTTTTTTTTTAAAAGGTATTTTATTAAGTTTTGCACATTAACAACACTATTCCATGACAGGCAATATCCATTTTACATATATTGCAGTATACAGACTTAGGGATAGTACATCAGACCCACTAGGAATATCAAACAATAACAAACAGAAAAGAAAAAAGAGAAAAAATAAATAAAAAAAGGGAAAAAAACCCAAACCCAGCAAACCAAACAGCTGGCAATGAGATTCAATTGGAGGGCAAAGTGTTGCACCACTCACTGAAACAAGGGGGAAGTACAAAGAAAAAGAGCAAAGGGGGTGATTTGTGGAGATATCCTTTATAAAGGAATAACAGCACCCACTAGGGGCTTCTACAAATTAGTGAGGTTCACTAGATATGACATATCGTATGTAGACACTACACATCTATTTCTCCTGACACTGAAGAAGTCCATTCGGACCATATTTTATCAAACTTCTTAGTACATCCCCTTGCAGCACAAGTCAACTTATACATAGGTAACGCCCGATTAACTAGTTCTATCCAGAATGTTATAGAGGGGGGTTCTGGCTTTTTCCAAAGAAGGGCAATTGCCTTTTTTGCATAAAAAAAAAGTAGTCTGGTTAAAGTTTTGAGGGACACTCCCAATTACTCATCCTCCATAACCCCAAGGAGGCACCTAGCAGGGTTACAAATATTAGATAGACCCAATTTCTCTTCCATAAATGCAGTGACCTGTGACCAAAAAAGGCGCACGACGGGGCATGCCCACATCATGTGAAAAAAGTCTCCCCGACCAACATGACATCTAGTGCATTCAGGGGAGTCAATTCGCCCCATCCTGCCAAGGCGGGCAGGTGTGTAATATATTCTATGCAAATAGTTAATCTATATTAGTTTATCCCCTGCAGCTATAATTGCTGTTACTTGGTTACCCAAGACCTCCTCCCAAGTGTCATCTTGTAATTCTGGTATGTCAGTCTGCCAATGCATTTGAAGTCTATCTAGTCTGGGAGTAGATAGGGAAATCAGTCGTAGATAATACCTGGATATCAATTTAGAATGGTCTGCTTCATATAGTAAGGCTTCCAACACCGAGGGTTGAAGTCGTACCCCCCTCAGCCCAAATTGAGCAGCCACTGCGTGCCTTAACTGAAGGTATGTGAAGAAATACGTGTTAAGAATCCCAAATTCAGCCTTGAGCGCTTCAAAGGATTTGAATACCCATATTTTAGGCCCATCCTTGCCCACCTCCTCACATCAGGTAATTGAGCCAACTCCGCCAGGTCGCCGTTAAACCATAGAGGGGCGTTGGGCGACAAGGCTAGTGGAGAGGCCCCCATCTTCTTATTGCATATGTGGAAGATTTTATATGCCAATTTCAATATCTCCGCCCCCCTAGTTGGGTATGGACCATTCCAGATTAATCAGCGCCTCATAGGAAGACATAACTGCCGCCTGAGCCGTCACTGATGCATTATCAATATCTGTCAGGATTCAGCAGCTTGGCAGACCAGACACGTAGCTACACTTAGGAAACCGAGACCAAACAAAGGATATACTTAAAAAGGTGAGATTTATTAACAGTGCACAGCAATAAACAAACACAGCAAACAGTGAACATAAACAACACCAGCAAACCAAACCCAAACCTGACAAAAACACTAACACCTACACTGCAGACTAAAGCTAGCTCTGGACAAGGGTACAGGGTAAACGGGGAATCAAGGCGGATGCAAGGCAAGGGACAAGAAGCAAGGTGGAGAGAAACAGGCAAAGCAGGATCTCTAGCAGCAGGAAGGCGAACTGAATCGTGACGCCCTGGGGAAAGGGAGGAACAGACTTAAATAGCCATTCATGGCTGAACCCAGGTGTGGCTCATTATTAAAGCTTGCTGGCTCTGGGGAGACACCTGCTGGTGGCCACTGAAGCTGCAGCAACC
>BLSH010482038.1:25549-37232 GCA_018402905.1 Glandirana rugosa | reverse complement strand
CCGTAAGGGGTCACATATATGGATTTTTCTAGAAGTGACTTTATTTGTGTAACTAGAGGAGGAAGGATACCCGTAGAGCGGGGGGGTCTTAAAGGAACCCTTGTGAAGTCGACGGTCAGGTGTCTCCCCCTGACCACGAGGGACTGGAAGTCCGAATGATAACCCGACGGGTTGATTGTGTGTATGTACGGACAAAAAAAGGTCTATAACTATTACGTAGTCACTGCCGAGTCCGCCGTCAATACACAAGGATACTACAGAAGGATACTCCGCGACTAATTGGAGGAAATAGCCTTACCAGGTATGGGTTGATCCCCCCGTTGGGCGACAAGGCTAGTGGAGAGGCCCCCATCTTCTTATTGCATATGTGGAAGATTTTATATGCCAATTTCAATATCTCCGCCCCCCTAGTTGGGTATGGACCATTCCGATAAAGGAGGTTAATCAGCGCCTCATAGGAAGACATCATAGGAACACATAACTGCCGCCTGAGCCGTCACTGATGCATTATCAATATCTGGAAAAAAACAGGCATGTATGTGTGTTAGTTGGGCAGCCCAATAGTAAGCCTGAAGGTCAGGGAGCACCAGTCCCCCTCTGTGGACTGGCAGCTGAAGTGTTCCCAAGGAAATTCTGGGGGGGCGAGATGCCCATAGGAAGGAGGAGATCAATGTGTTTATTTCAGTGAAGATCTTTTTAGGTATATACACTGGGGAATGCCACAGGATATACAGAAACCTGGCAAAAACACCATTTTAAACAGGTTAATCCTCCCCAAGAGATTTAACGGTAGATTACGCCAGGTAACGAAGGAATTTTTTAACCTATGGATCATCATGGGATACAGATTATTATTCAGGTAAGATTTGAGAGGGAGTTGCACCTCAACACCCAGATACCTATATTTAATGACCACCTGGAGTGGAATTTGGGGAGGGAGATCAGGTTTAAATAAGGGATCTATAGGAAAAATACTTGATTTGCTCCAATTAACCTTAAACCCGGAAAAATCTCCAAACCGCACTATTATTTGTAAAGCTTGGTCTAGTGAGTCCCCAGGGTCCGCCAGATAGAGGAGCATGTCATCTGCATATAGAGATGTTTTTTCTTCAAGGTCATTGATTTTGCAACCTCTAACTGTATCAGTCTGTCTAAGAAGGGCCGTTAGGGGTTCAATGGCAAATAGGAGGGGGGACAAAGGGCATCCCTGCCTAGTGCCACAAAACATTGGAAAGGATTCGGTGATAGAGTTATTCACCCTGAGACGTCCCACAGGGTTTGCATATAATAATCTAACCCATGCCAGGAACTTGGGGCCAAACCCAAATCGCTTAAGGGTCTCAAATAAATATACCCATTCTATAGAATCAAATGCTTTATGCGTATCGAGTGACACCACTACCCTGGTATCTGGCCCATCCGTCTGCAGATTTGTAAAAAGCCTACGTAAATTAATGGCCGTGGAACGGCCCGGGATAAAGCCCGTCTGATCTGGATTAATAAGATTCCCGATGACCGAATTAAGTCTCCGAGCGAGGACTTTAGCTAAAATTTTTGAGTCTACATTTATCAAGGATATGGGCCTGTATGATTCACAATACCTAAGGTCCTTATGGGGCTCTGGGATTAAGACTATCAATGCCTCGGTAAGCGATGGTGGTAAAGTTCCAGTTTCACACGCTGCTCTGTATACTTCTAAGAGTTTAGGGGAGAGATACTCAGCATAAGCCCTGTACCACTCAATCGGATATCCATCTAGTCCCGGCGTCTTATTCGATTGGAAGGAGGTAACGGCAGCATCAATCTCCTCTACAGACAGCGGACGCTCCATGTCCTCCGCCTCCGCAGAGGAGATATGCCTCCAGTTCAGATTGATCATACTCCACTCTGGAGGCATATAACCGTGAGTAGAAATCAAAAAATACCTGAGTAATGTTGTCTGGGGCCGTTTTGAGTACATCAAACTGGTCTATTATACAGGGTATAGACGTAGGGGGAAGGTCAATTTTAGCGAGGTAAGCGAGAATTTTACTATTTTTGTCCCCAAATTCAAACAGCCTCTGCCTCTGATAAAGCAGCTTTTCCTGAGT
Organism: Glandirana rugosa; assembly: GCA_018402905.1. Lineage (NCBI taxonomy): Eukaryota > Metazoa > Chordata > Amphibia > Anura > Ranidae > Glandirana > Glandirana rugosa. The sequence goes on along the minus strand of BLSH010482038.1, from coordinate 35,142 downwards.
CTTTTCTGCCAGTACCAGATCCAGCTGCCACATCGACTCCCTCCATAATTGATAGTTGGCCGAGGTGGGATTCTTAACATACTACATTTCCCCTGCCTCCACTGCTTCTTCATGTGTGCGTACCCTCCAGGCTCTATCCTCCCTAAGGTGTTTAATCACTCCTGCAATAGAGCCCCTAAGGGTGGCTTTAAATGCATCCCATGTCACACCCAGGGTAGTGTTTTCAGCATTTGTCGACCAGTAAGCAGATATGTCTTCGGCCGTGGCTATAAAAAAGGGTTCCTCCTTCAGCCACAAAGGGCTGAGTCTCCATAGAGTGTATCCCCTAGAGGGCAATAAACTGAGTTGGATAAGCATTAGGGAGTGATCTGAAATGGCTCTGGGGAGGTAAGATACCTCCAGCACCCTAGGAAGGAGATCAGTGGACACAAGCCCCATATCTATCCGTGAAAGGGACTGGTGCGCAGGAGAATAACAAGAGTACTCCCTCACTTGCGGATGTTTAGAGCACCAGCAGTCCACCAAATTATAATTATGCAGGGATGCAGCTAATGGGGATTGTGTCCCTATTTCAGCTTGATGCCTATCCAACTGAGGAGAAAGGGTTGCATTGAAGTCACCCGCAATTAACAATGGACCCTCCGCCACCTGCAATACCGCGGTCATTACCGTATCCCAGAAGGCAAGCGTAAATGGGGGAGGTACATAGAGTGCCACAAATGTATATGAATGATTATTAATAGTGAGAACCGCTATAACATACCGGCCAAACGGGTCTGTCACAACATTTGTAATGGAGCAGCAGAACGATTTGGCGATAAGTATAGATACCCCTCTGGCGTAATTTGAATATGTGGAGTGTAGTGTATGTGCCACAAACGCTTTTTTAAGCGCCATTACCCTAGACCCCACCAGATGGGTCTCCTGTAAAAATATCAAATGGGGCTTGTACCTATTCACATAATTTAATATCAGGGATCGTTTTACTCTGGAGTTCAGCCCCCTGACATTCCAGGATAAGACTTTCAACTGTTGTGCTGCCATAGTATCAGGGGAACAGTATATATAGGTAGAATCCCCCCACCCAACCCTTGCACATCAAAAGAAATTGAGCAGAAAAACATTATCATCTCACGAATAAGTCCCCTTTGCATCTCATTTACCAACTTAACATAAAACCATATTAGAACATGGCATCGAAAAACAGTCTGTGTAAACATCCCCCCCACCCTGCTCATAATCCCCAAATGATTATGTGCTCAATCCCCAAACCAGTAGTCCACAGAGGGGTGAGACTATGCAGAAACTTTCAGTTATGATCGCACTGGATCCAGTCTTCCAGCCATTATTTAGTAAATCAGGTTCAGCCCTATGCAATGATAGGTCTATTCCGGGAGCATATGCACCTGAAGGTAAAGAGAAGTTGTTCAAGTGAGATGCCAAATATATGTGAGCAGTCAGGATCCTCACTCCAGCCGGAGCGAGGGCATACCAGGAGCAGATCAGCACATACAACGTAGGCCTGCAAGTGTATCTCAAAGATAGCCCCCCCATAGATGGCCCAGGGCTGGCATATCATTCTAAGCTGGATTCACCAAGGCCCGAGGAAGAGATGGTCATATGGTGATTAGGAAGTCTCTGCAGAATAAGCAATACATGTCTTACCCAGCTAGGTCATCCACAGGGAAGCATAGTAAATAAAATCCGTTCTAACAGGACCTGAGCACAGCTATACGTAGTCTCCATCAGTGTACCCTACATACTGTCACAGCAATCTGATGGAATACAGGTATATCACAAGGCCTGTGGTCAATTCTTCCCCAATGAGTCGATGCAAAGATCCGCCTCCGCGGGAGTTGTGAAGAACTGGACCTTGCCATTACTGATTACCCTCAGCTTATCTGGATACATCATGCTGTATGTTATGAGCTTATCGCGCAGCCTTTTCTTGATTCCTTGGAAAGCAGCTCTCTGTTTCTGTGTCGAAGATTGTGATGATATTATTGTTAAAGCGCAAATCCGGCAGGTTGCGAGCTTTCTTTAATGCAGCATCTCTATCCTTAAAATGGAGGATTTTTGCAAGGAGTGCACGGGGGGCAGCACCCGAAGGGGGGGGGGGGGCGCAGGGGAATCCTATGCGCCCGTTCAATGGCGAATAGGGGAGAAAGTGTCTGGTCCCAGCGACATTTTAAGCCAGTCCATAATGAAATTTTCTGGATTCTTACCCTCAGCCCCCTCCGGGAACCCCAAAATTTCTTAAATTGTTCCTTCGCAGGCGGTCCTCCATGTCCCCCAGCTTCGCCGTCTGCGCCCGCTGCACTGAGTGGATATAAATCATCCTCCACGGTGCTAATTCTCTGTTCTGTGGTAGTTACTCTGCTTCTCAGCTTATGGACATCCTCTTTCAGGAGGGAGAAGTCCACTCTCAGGGTGTCAATTTGCGTGGATAGGGATGCATGGCATTCTTTAATGGTAGCCATGATCTGGGAGAGTGTAGGCTCCTGTGCCTGTGCTGGGGGGTCTAAGGTGTCAATGTCCCCCTGGGTGCCCCGTACAGACTCACCAGAGCCATTCCCGGCCGGGTCCTGCCAATCAGAGGAGCCTTCCTCCCAGTCAGGAGACGCCTGAGGCTGCGACACTGTCCTCGGTGGTAGGCCGCGGACGCCATCTTGGGCCTCGTGCGCATAACGGGCCAGCTTCTCCGCTGGGGTCGCCGCGCTGTCCTTCCCGTATTTCACCATCTCAAAAGTACGCCTGTGGAAGAGAGGGGTCTTGTCGGGTATCTCCCGGGGTTAATATCGGCGCTGAACTCACAGGATACCGCTCAGGATGATATGTTGGAGACGGAGCTCTGAGGAGAAGCTGCTTACATGCACGCAGCTGGACACGCCCCAAGGACGTATGTTACATTGCCATACACATATGTATATGATAACCAACCCAGAAAACCAAAGGAGGGATTTTACCAAAGGAGGGATTTACAAAATAGAAGATGTTTCTATGCTTTCGTTAAGACCTCCAGGTGAGAGAACGTCCAACGTGTAAATCCAAAAGGTCTCACGAGCACAGAGTTTTTTAAAACGTTCTGCTTCCGGGAGGGAAGGGGGTATTTGTTCAATGACCCAGACTCTCAAGCCCAATGTAGACTTTTTGTGTATCTCTAGAAAGTGCCTGGGCACACTGTGGTAGTCTTTACCTTCCTCAATAAGCCTTCGATGTTCCCCAAATCGACATCTAAGAGGGCGAATGGTGCGGCCCACATAGAGCAGGCCGCATGGGCACCTTAGTCCATAAACGATGAAATTGGATGAACAGTTAAAAAATTGATTCAGCATATATGTTTTTCCTTTTGTCTGGAAGGATGATTGGCCATGGTTGACAAAGGTACAGGTTTTGCACAAAGGCTTGCGGCATTGAAACATACCCACTAGTGGAATCAGAGTAGGTGTAGCCGGTTCATTCTTCTGACTTTTCAGTTTGCTCGGAACAATCTTTCCTTTCAGACTAGGAGCTCTACGGTAGGTTACACGGGATTCAGGGGGTAACGATTCTCTAAGATGAGGATCCTGTAGTAAGATATTCCAGTGTTTAGACAGTATTTTTTCCATTCTGCAGTGTTGAGAATGGAAAGTGGTGATAAACCGGAATGAGTGATTGTCCACTGAAGGCTTTTTGGGGGGCTTTCCTTCTATGTACAGCTCAAAAGCTTCCTCCACCAGGGAGTCAGGGCAAGCCTTATCAAGAAATGTATTCTTTAGTGTGGCACCCTGAGACACATAATCCCTGGTGGATGTGCAATTATTCCTCAACCTACAAAACTGTCCCTTAGGGATATTTTTTATCCATGAGGGAAAGTGGCAACTGTTATAGTGTAGAAAGGAATTACCTGACGTAGGCTTAGTATAATTACGGGCCAAGATATGTTCCCCCTCATGGAACAATTCGAGGTCCAAAAATGCCAGAGTGTCTGGACTGAAAACATGGGTAAAGGTTAGGCCATGGGGGTTATTATTGCAATGATCCACTGAGGTCTGGGGAGCCGTCCCAGATGCCAATGTCATCAATTTATCTTCCATAGAAGACAATATTGGCCGAAAAGGGATTGTTGGCAAAGATGTATTTTTTCTCCCAGTACCCCATGGCCAGGTTGGCATAGGATGGTGCAAAATTGGCCCCATGGCCGTGCCCTGAGTCTGCAGGAAAAAATTCCCATCAAAACAAAAATAGTTGTGGGTTAAGCAAAATTGCGTGGCTTCTAGAATAAATCTAGCTTGCCTGAGGTTCATCATTGGGTCCTCCGTAAGAAAATGTTCTAGGGCAACAAGTCCATATTCGTGGGGAATGGATGTGTACAACGAGGAGACATCAAGGGACAGCCACATGTACAAGGGTTCCCATCTATATGGTGAGATGAGCTCTAGCAAGTGGGAGCCATCCCAGATGTAAGATGCCAACCCCGTGACAAGAGGCTGCAAAAAGGTGTCAACATACTGGCTGAACCCCGTAGTCACACTCTCCATGGCCGCCACGATGGGTCTACTGGAAGGGGTCTGTAGACTCTTGTGAATTTTTGGAAGATGGTAAAAGTATGGAATCTGATATAAATTCTTAAGGAGGAAGGAAGCCTCAGTTTTGTTAATAATTTTATCCGCCAATGCAGATTTTACCAATGCAGTGGCCTCTTCTGCAAAACCAGCAGTAGGGTCAGTACGTAATGGTGTGTAGGTATTGCGATCAGCAAGGAGCCTATTTGCCTCAGCCACATAGTCCTCTCTATTCTGGATCACAATACCCCCTCCCTTATCGGCCGCCTTGATGACCAAATTATGTGTTTTACTCAATTGATCAAGGGCCAATATTTCGGCCGGAGATAGGTTGTTGGATTTATTGGTTGTAGATTCACACAATTTCTTAAGGTCAGAAAAAAACACCCTATAAAAGCTTTCAATATACTGTCCCTTAGACTTAGTAGGGAAAAAAATGGATTTGGGTTTGAGAGAGGAGTGGGCAATCGGAGGGGATGTGGATAGATGCTGAGTGTAAAGATGTAACGTATCTGGATCACTAGATAATGCTTCCAGAGTATCCAGCACGTTTTCATCAAATTCAAATTCAATATTGGATTCACAATAAGGCTCTATATGGGGGGAAACCACAGATTGGGCAGCCGTGGTAGATTTTCCCTCTTTAATGCGGAAGTGCCTATGTAATGTTAGTTTCCTAACATAGCTGTTAAGATCCTTAAACAGTTGAAAGGAGTTGGGCCTATTGGTAGGGGCGAAGCTAAGGCCACGACTCAAAAGAGTGGTCTCCGGCGTGGAGAGTGTATGAGACGATAAATTGAAGATTTTTATTGTCTGCGGGACTTGGGGAGGTGAAGATTTATTCTTGGATCGTCCTCCTCTACACCCTCTCCTGAAAGTTTTCTTTTTCTTGGCTGGGCGAGGGGAGGACTGAACACTAAAAAAGAACCCTGAGTGGTGGTAATAACGGGGGTATTGCTAGAAGATTGGACACATAAAACATCTGGTGTGGGTATCTGGCAGTTATGTAGTATGGAAGATGTAATGTTAGAGCAACCGGGGGGGACATCTGGCATAGGTGTTCTGGAGTTGTATAGTCTACCTGGAGTGGGAATGGTGCAAACCTGATCCAAAGTAGTATTGGCAGAGTCAAGAGGTAATGGACTGGAGGGATGATCTACCGATGATAACGGCTGATTCACCTCCCTGTTACTACATAGTACGGGGGGGTGGAACTTTTTCGAGGGGAGCCTTGGCGAGATGGGTGGATAGGGGGAGTTTGCCTGTTCTTCTATTGTAGAACTGATTAAGTGCAACAAGCTGTTTGGGTAATTGAAGATTGGGTCTATTATGTTTCCTTTTCAAAATTTTTTGGTTGGTAAACTTTCAGGAGAGGGTGTAGAGGAGGACGATCCAAGAATAAATCTTTACCTCCCCAAGTCCCACAGACAATAAAAATCTTCAATTTATCGTCTCATACACTCTCCACTTTTGAGCTGTACAGAGAAGGAAAGCCCCCCAAAAAGCCTTCAGTGGACAATCACTCATTCCGGTTTATCACCACTTTCCATTCTCAGCACCGCAGAATGGAAAAAATACTGTCTAAACACTGGAATATCTTACTACAGGATCCTCATCTTAGAGAATCGTTACCCCCTAAATCCCGTGTAACCTACCGTAGAGCTCCTAGTCTGAAAGGAAAGATTGTTCCGAGCAAACTGAAAAGTCAGAAGAATGAACCGGCTATACCTACTCTGATTCCACTAGTGGGTATGTTTCAATGCCGCAAGTCTTTGTGCAAAACCTGTGCCTTTGTCAACCATGGCCAATCATCCTTCCAGACAAAAGGAAAAACATATATGCTGAATCAATTTTTTAACTGTTCATCCAATTTCGTCGTTTATGGACTAAGGTGCCCATGCGGCCTGCTCTATGTGGGCCGCACCATTCGCCCTCTTAGATGTCGATTTGGGGAACATCGAAGGCTTATTGAGGAAGGTAAAGACTACCACAGTGTAGCCAGGCACTTTCTAGAGGTACACAAAAAGTCTACATTGGGCTTGAGAGTCTGGGTCATTAAACAATTACCCCCTTCCCTCCCGGAAGCAGAACGTTTTAAAAAACTCTGTGCTCGTGAGACCTTTTGGATTTACACGTTGAACGTTCTCTCACCTTGAGGTCTTAACGAAAGCATAGAAACATCTTCTATTTTGTAAATCCCTCCTTTGGTAAAATCCCTCCTTTGGTTTTCTGGGTTGTTTATCACATACATATGTGTATGGCAATGTAACATACGTCCTAGTCATATATATATATATGAACAATAGGGCCCCTTAGCAGTGTTTGTCGGTAGGGTCTACATGCTCCTCCATAGAGAGAAGCGTGGTACTCTCCGTTACATATGCTTGCTATAGATAACCTGTACAGCACATCATACGTGCATATACCATCTAACTGTATATACCATCTGTACTGAGATATGTATGTAGTGTTATATCCCACCCATTTTTATGTTCAATCTCTTTGTGTGTGTGTGTGTGTGTGTGTACCATTGTGTAAATTTGATTTTTCTTCCCCTCTCCCTCCCCCCCCTTCCTTATATATTTATTATATTTCCTTATATTTAAACACACTTTTGGTATATTCTTCTATTTACTATGAATCATTTGCCTATTTAGGCCTCTGGTAATATGAATAACATCTATTTTATACACATAACCTTTTTATTTTTTATTCGAGTTTTTAATATCCCCTATTCTTATGGTGTAACTTATTTGATTTTATCTGGCCCGATATCCATATTCCCAGTACGGCCATATAAGTATTACTATCATATATTTTTTTCATATTTTTATACATTAATCTCTCACTTTTTCTCGGCCATACATCATCCAATCATTTGTACCCGTATTGGTATTAATCACTGTCATCCCGAGAACAACCGCCTTCTACAGCTCCTCTTTATGCATATGCTATTTATATCTGTTTACACTTTTTTACAATTGTACCATTCCAAAAGCCGTCCTCATTGTGTTTTCCTTGTGTTATTATATTGTTTTCCCTCTGGTACGTTCCCCATATTATGGTATTAATGTTACTATGAATTGTTTAACAGCTGCAGCTGTTTATTCAGCCTGCTCCTCCCCCTGTTCGTTATATATACACTAGTATGCCCTATCTGTAGTAGTCCTGCTTGAAGAAGAGGCGCGGCTCTCTCGTCAGCTGAGCCGATCGCCTAGGAAACGTGTCGCATCTCCCGTGATGTCACCTGTATGCGCCTGGTTGTCCTGTGGTCCAAGCCTGGTTTTGGAATCTGCCGGCAAATTTACTTCCATCCGAACGGCTTCTCCCACTGCCTCTTCAGCTGTCAGCTGCATCCAGACCCATACATGACGGTGACATCGCCTTGGACTACTCTCCCATGCTGATTTTATCCACCATTATGTGAGTGTTTTTAATCCCATTACCTGTAATAAAGCGTGCATATTACACTTAGAGGCGCCTCTCTCTCCTTGTCTAATACTTACAGTAGTTTTGCACAGAGTGGCCCCGATCCTCGTCTTCTGGGGTGCTCCAGCGGCACTCCTGGGTCCTCCTCCGCATCCAGTGACCCGCCAGGGAAAGCTTCCCTGGGGTCACCCGTGCGGGCGCACTCCCGTGTCCTGCTGTTTGCATGTATTCACACAAACAGCGGGACTCGGCCCCGCCCCCCACGTCACTGGACCTGATTGACAGCAACAGGAGCCAATGGCTCCACTGCTATCGATCCAGTCAATGAGGACCCGTGACACCAGCTGGAGCGGATTGCTCGTAGCCGCCGATGGAACAACGGGCTCAGGTAAGTAAAAGGGGGGCTCTGGGGGGGTCACTACTGAGAAAAGGTTTTTCACCTTAATGCAAAGAATGCATTAAGGTGAAAAACAATGAGACTTTACAACCACTTTTACACAAATCAGCAATGGCAGCTCATGTCCATCCCTATGGGTTCATTGTATGTGCCCTATCATACTATTATCTCTAACCCGATCATTAGGCCAGTTACCACTGTACCTTTATGTACAGGAGGAGGGGTGGAGGACGGGGTGAACAGCTCAATCTCAATATTTGCAGATGATAGCAAGCTAAGCAGAGCAATAAACTCTCCACAGTATGTGGAAACCTTGCAAGAAGATCTGAATAAATTAATGGGGTGGGCAGACAAGTGGCAAATGAGATTTAATGTAGAAAAATGTAAGATAATGCATTTGGGTACCAAGAATATGAACGCAAACTACTCACTAGGGGGAGAGCCTCTGGGGGAATCTAGGTTGGAAAAGGACCTAGGGGTCCTAGTAGAGGACAGGCTCAGCAGTGGCATGCAATGCCAAGCTGCTGCAAGCAAAGCTAACAAAGTGTTGGCATGCATCAAGAAAGGGATCAACACCAGGGGTAAATCAATAATTCTACCACTATACAAGTTTCTGGTGAGGCTGCACCTGGAGTATGCCATCCAGTTCTGGGCACCAGTCCTTAGGAAGGATGTGCTGGTACTGGAAAGGGTTCAGAGAAGGGCAACAAAGCTAATTAAGGGATTGGAGGACCTCAGTTATGAGGAAAGATTACAGCTCTGAACTTATTCTCTCTGGAGAAGAGACGCTTGAGAGGGGATATGATTTCAATGTACAAATACTGTACTGGTGACCCCACTATAGGGACAAAACTATTCAGTGCAAGGGAGTACACAAAGACACGTGGCCATTCACTAAAAATAGAAGACAGGCGGTTTAACCTTAAAATGCGTAGAGGTTTCTTTACGGTAAGAGCAGTGTAAATCTACATGATGTAGGACTGTGTGTGTACATTTTCATTTTAAAGAAGTAGATGTAAAGATGTGACAACAAAATCAAATATCTCAATGAGTAATATTTTGACTACAGTAATTATGAATACAGTTGATGAACCCCTGCAGAAGCCCTTCCAAACTCTAACATTTGAAGAGAAAATGGAAGTGAAAAGACTGGGTCCTCATCAACCAAACATTACCATTACACAAGCTGCAAATGATAGAGGAAAACATTATAACCGCAACTT
>BLSH010482038.1:9021-25539 GCA_018402905.1 Glandirana rugosa | reverse complement strand
AGGAAGGTGACTGTGGTTAGTACCCCGTGATAAGGAGGGTGACTATGGTTACTACCCCGTGATAAGGAGGGTGACTGTGGTTACTATCCCGAGACAAATACGAGTGACTGTGGTCCCGTTACAAATTAGGGTGACCGGTGTCAGACCGGGGACAATTCGGAGGTCTTGTCATTTGACAGGGAAATTAGTCTTACAAACCTCTGGGAACGTCACATATAATCACCTCTACTACTACTATTCGTGAGGCGAGGTAGTCCTCCCCATTGCAGACAAAAGATATTTTCGAGCCATTCACAGTCCTGAACCTAACAGTTTACTGTTCTGGAGGCTTAACAGGGGCCAGACTGTGGCCAGTGGGATTAAACATTGCCCTGGTGTCAGTGAGCATAAACAGAGCCCTATCATTGGTGTCAGTGGGAGGAATAGTGCCCCATCATTGGTATCAGTGGGAGGAATAGTGCCCCATGATTGGTGTCAGTGGAAGGAATAGTGCCCCATGATTGGTGTCAGTGGAAGGAATAGTGCCCCATAATTGGTATCAGTGGGAGGAATAGTGCCCCATAATTGGTGTAAGTGGGAGAAATAGCGCCCCATCATTGGTATCAGTGGGAGGAATAGTGCCCCATAATTGGTGTCAGTGGAAGGAATAGTGCCCCATGATTGGTGTCAGTGGAAGGAACAGTGCCCCATGATTGGTGTCAGTGGAAGGAATGGTGCCCCATGATTGGTATCAGTGGGAGGAATAGTGCCCCATAATTGGTGTCAGTGGGAGAAATAGTGCCCCATCATTGGTGTCAGTGGGAGGAATGGTGCCCCATCATTGGTGTCAGTGGGAGGAATGGTGCCCCATCATTGGTGTCAGTGGGAGGAATAGTGCCCCATCACTGGTGTCAGTGGAAGGAATAGTGCCCCATCATTGGTATCAGTGGGAGGAATAGTGCCCCATCATTGGTATCAGTGAGAGGAATAGTGCCCCATCATTGGATTTGGTGGAAGGAATAGTGCCCCATCATTGGATTTGGTGGAAGGAACAGTGCCCCATCATTGGTTTTAGTGTGAGGAATAGTGTCCCATTGTTTGTATGCAAAGTAGGAATGATGCCCCATTGTTGGTGCCTGTGGGATGAATGGTGCTCCATCATTGGTATCAGTGACGGCCCATCCATAAGGGACGCAGGGCACCTCCCCCTAATCCATTCACTCGCCCCTAATCTACATACAGGGTGCCAGACGCATGGATTCCAATTTTTTGGGGTTTTTTTTTGAAGCATGTGATTAGAGCCTGAGACTGTTTCCTGGGAAATGTTACCTCCACAGGTAAGGTGGACTCTGATTGCCACCTTCCCATCCATCTCCCCCGGGGGGGGGGGGGGGGAGAGGGGTGTTCATTGGTGCATTTCTGTCCATCTACAGTGCTCGGGGGGGGTTCGCCGCCTTCCTGTTCATCTCCCACATGGGGGGGGGGGTGTGTTAATACGGTCGTCGTCCCCCCAAAATATTGAGCACCAGCCGCCACTGATTGGTATCAGTGGGAGGAAAAGTGCCCCATCATTGTTATTAATGGGAGGAATAGTGCCCCATTGTTAGTGTCAGTGGGAGTAATGGGCCCCATCATTGATGTATGTGGGAGGAATGGTGTCCCATCATTTGTGTCAGTGGATGGCACAGTGTCCCAAGGGCCAGATAAAGACAAGCAAAGGGACAAATCCGGCTCACGGGCCGCAGTTTGGAGGCCGCTGATATACTGTATATAACACAGTTAGAGCAGTTTTCTGACTGGTATGATACCAGCTGATTGGAAGAAAGCCAAAGTGGTGCCAATATATAAAAAAAGGACCAAGATATATCCCTGGGAACTACAGACCAGTTAGCTTAACATCAATAACTTGCAAGCTCTTGGGGGGAATAATAAGGGATTATATACAAGACTATTGTAACGAGGAAGGTATCATTAGCAGTAATCAACATGGTTTCATGAAGAATCGTTCTTGCCAAACCAATCTATTAACCTTCTATGAGGAGGTGAGCTGCCATCTAGATAAGGGAAGGCCTGTAGACGTGGTGTATCTGGATTTTGCGAAGGCATTTGATACAGTTCCCCATAAACGTTTACTGTACAAACTAAGGTCCCTCAACATGGATCAAAGGGTGAATACATGGATTGAAAACTGGCTGCAGGGGCGAGTCCAGAGGGTGGTGATAAATGGGGAATACTCAGAATGGTCTGGTGTAGAAAGTGGGGTTCCCCAAGGTTCTGTCCTGGGACCAATCCTATTCAATTTATTCATAAATGATTTGGAGAATGGGGTGAAGAGCTCAATCTCAATATTTGCGGATGATACCAAGATAAGCAGGGCAATAAACTCTCCACAGGATGTGGAAACCTTGCAAGAAGATCTGAACAAGTTATTGGGGTGGGCAGACAAATGGGAGATGAGATTTAACGTAGAAAAATGTAAGGTAATGCACTTGGGTACCACGAACATGAATGCAAACTACTAGGGGGAGAGCCTCTGGGGGAATCTAGGATGGAAAAAGACCTAGGGGTCCTAGTAGAGAATAGGCTCAGCAGTGGCGTGCAATGCCAAGCTGCTGCAAGCAAAGCTAGCAAAGTGTTGGCATGCATCAAGAAAGGGATTAACTCCAGGGATAAATCAATAATTCTCCCATTATACAAGTCTCTGGTGAGGCTGCACCTGGAGTATCCCGTCCAGTTCTGGGCACCGGTCCTCAGGAAGGATGTCCTGGTATTGGAAAGGGTTCAGAGAAGGGCAACAAAGCTAATTAAGGGATTAGAGGACCTTAGTTATGGGGAAAGATTAAAAGGAAAGAACTTATTCTCTCTGGAGAAGAGACGCTTGAGAGGGGATATGATTTCAATGTACAAATACTGTACTGGTGACCCCACTATAGGGACAAAACTATTCAGTGCAAGGGAGCATACAAAGATACGTGGCCATTCACTAAAAATAGAAGACAGGCGGTTTAACCTTAAAATGCGTAGAGGTTTCTTTACGGTAAGAGCAGTGTAAATCTACATGATGTAGGACTGTGTGTGTACATTTTCATTTTAAAGAAGTAGATGTAAAGATGTGACAACAAAATCAAATATCTCAATGAGTAATATTTTGACTACAGTAATTATGAATACAGTTGATGAACCCCTGCAGAAGCCCTTCCAAACTCTAACATTTGAAGAGAAAATGGAAGTGAAAAGACTGGGTCCTCATCAACCAAACATTACCATTACACAAGCTGCAAATGATAGAGGAAAACATTATAACCGCAACTTTCACCCACAGTGGTATCAAAAAAAGCAGTGGCTTTGTGGAAGTGTCTCCAAATCAGCTTTATTTTGTTTCCCATGCCTGTTGTTTGGTGACAATGCCTCTTGGACCAAAAAGGGAATGACAGACGTGAAGCATTTGACAGACAGAATTAAGAACCATGAAGTCAGCTCTTCTTCACATGTTGAAAACTGTCTAAAGCTTGGGGTGCTTGGAATAGTTAATATTTAAACACAACTGAGTCATTCTTTCCAATTAACCATTCAAAGACACAATGAAGAGGTGGACAAGAATCATCACATTCTTTCAAAACTAATAGATTGCATACGTTTCTGCGGTGCTTTTGAATTGGCATTACGTGGCCACGATGAATCAGAATCCTCTTCTAATCGTGGAGTGTTTCTAGGATTGGTGGATTTTGTTGCCAGTATAGACAGCGCAATGGAGAAACACTTGAAAACTGCAACCGTTTTTAAAGGCACCTCTAAAACTATCCAGAATGAGCTACTTGATTGCATGCTTGATGTAATCAGGCAGGTAATTCTGCAACAACTGAAAGAGGCAGATTTTGTGGCAGTGCAAGTAGATGAGACTACTGATGTGTCAACAAGTGTTCAGTCAGTTACAGTATTTAGGTATAGGAAAAAGTTGTAGAAAGATTTTTTAGTTTCACAGTTCTCGAAAGGTCTGATGCGGAAACAATTGCTGCAAACGTGCTAGAAAAACTGAGCATTGTTTTTTCTGAGCCCAATGACAAAAAGATTAATTGCTCAAAGCTACAATGGTGCTAGTGTGATGCGAGGAGAATCTGGAGGAGTGCAAAAAAAAAATAAAGGATATATACCCACATGCTCATTATGTACACTGCTATGCCCACCAGTTGAATTTAATTATGCAGCAAGCAGCATCCAAAATCTCAGCAGTGAGAGTTTTCTTTTCTAGCATAACTTCTATTGCAGCTTATTTTTCAAGATCCCCAAAGAGGACATCTGTGCTTGAAGAAGTTGTGGGTAGAAGACTACCAAGAGGTGGATCTACACGTTGGAATTTTAATATAAGAACCGTGAATGTAGTCTTTGAGCTCAGAGAAGACCTAATTGAATGCTTCCAAACAATTGTTACCCGTGCAGATAATTTTGATCCTACATCTGTTAATGAGGCATGATCATATGCAGCATTACTTGAAGACAGGGAGTTTGTATACCTCCTATTTTTATTCCATGAGATCATGCCAAATGTCGACATACTCTACTGTCAGTTGCAAAAAAGGGACACTGATGCTCTGTTTATTCATAAAGCCACTACTGAATTCAAAAGCAGAATCCCAAAAATTTGCGACAGTATTGATGGGATAGAAGCAAAGTTGCCAGAGTTATTATCAGTACACAAACGCATTTCAAAAGACATTGCAACCTTGAATAAAATTACAAAAGAAGTGTGTGACATCATAACAAGTCATGCAAACGAACGCTTTTCATTTTCTAACCATCTAGTGAGTGCAACTCTTCGCCACTGAATTTTTCAACAAATACAGACTTAATTTCCCTTTTAAAGCACTGGATGACACAATAGCTGCATATCACATGCTGAATAAGGCAAGGCTGAAGACAGAGCTGGAAATTCTTTATAAAAATAAAGAATTTCATTCCTGTGCTGGAGCACTTGAACTTTTTTTATTTTTTAACCGGAATAACTTAAAAGAAGCTTTTAATGAAACTTGTATTTTGTTGAATATCCTGATCACTACCCCCATGACCACTTCTGAATCTGAGAGGTGCTTTTCAACATTAAAGCGCATTAAAACCTTCTTGAGGAGCACTATGACAGAGGATAGACTCAACGCTCTGGCTAATGACATTCATGATTTCAACCACCACGTCATAGAAAAGTTTGCCTTGCAAAAAAATAGAAGAATGCATTTCCTGTACAAAAAATAGTTGTTTGTCAGTCATTATAAGTAATTCCCTTTTATGCCAAGGTCAGTGCATTACCATGTATTACCACATATGTCAAAATATATACATTTAAACAAAGAAAAAAAAATCACTGAGTGTGTTTTGTATAACAGAGTGAAGGGAAACCGTAGCAGCCTGTTGCGGTATATGCTGTCTTGTGTGTCATTGTGTGTATGTGTATATATATATATATATATATATATATATATAATCCAAAAAAGAAGGTTGGAACCTAGTGGGTGGGGCTTCTGAGAAGTGGGAGGGGTCAAAAAGAGGGGCAGGGTCTGGCGCTCCACCATCTTAAAACTTCACCAGCCGCCACTGTTGCAAAGTCTATGGTGGCTTGGTTAGCCTGCTGTGTGTTGCCATGGTGAGATAGCTGTGTGTGGTAATACCTTTTGAGGGTGTCAAGTTTGCCTCTGTCGAACTGTTCTGGCTTGAACGTTGGTTCTGAAGGACGACCAATAGGCTCTGTTACCTCACGTGCAGGAGGTCTGTTGTAGGAGGGGTCACTTTGCATGGATTTCTCCTGTGTGCAGGCTTGAGACTTGTCGCTGACTTGCGGCGGTACCGTGCAGTGTCTTTGGCTTGTCTTTTTTACGTCATCTTTGTCTTAACATGTTGATTGATGTAATCTGAAGTTTGTTGTAAAGAGCCTTGAGGTTCAGCCTCTGTGTCGAGAATATTCCTGCCTCTGCTGCATTCACTTCTAAGGTATACAGCTAATTCTAAGGCCTCTGCTTCGGCTATGGTGGCTGCTGCTTCCTTCTCTACAGTGGGTTTCTCTAGAGCTACTTCTAGGAGGGCTTCCTCTGCCTCTAACTGCACGTTCTCCTTTTTAATCTGCATTTCTTGCAAAGGCTGCTCGGGCCTTGGTGGCTTCAGCTTTTGCACGTGCAATGGTGAGTGCATTGCTTGCGGAGGAAGATCTAGAGGAACCGAAAACTTGGGACCTTGTCTTGAGTGAGGATGCCTGGCTATGCAACATGTTGCTTGCAGGAAAGCTTGACTGTGTAGAGACTGCTGTATTGTCGTATGCAGGTGACTGCACTGACAGGGGAGCAGGCCTCTGTGTAGTCACTGTCCTAAATCCCAGCTGGATAGCCGCTGTTTCACTGTTCTGTTTTCGTTACACGTTTGCCCCTGGCGTGTATGTAGCTCAACATACAGCTTAAAACTTGGATCCTAAAATAACCAGACTGTCTGTAACTTTGGATCTTTATTACAATGAACAGGTGGTGTTTATATAATAGGATGCACATTTGTGGTGAAACTAGAAATAAACTGATACATGAACATATAATAAATACAAGAACATCAACAGATGGCACTGGGTATATGGTTAAATAAGTCTTTTAGCATACCAGCGATTAGGGATGGGCTTCGTGTTCGGATCAAATGCATGTTCGATCCGAACATCGCCTGTTCGCTAGTTTGGCTTTTCCCAAACATTATGGGGCGTTCACGGCAAATTTGCGCCCCCCATAATGTTTTACAATGTCGGCGGAATGCTGCCTGCTGATTGGCCAAAGCATGCACATAACCTGCATGCTTTGGCCAATCAGTGGGAGGCCTGCTGTGAGAGCTTTGATTAGCTAAAGGCATCCTGCCTTTAGCCAATCACTGCACAGCAGTCTCAATCCACGCCCCACACTATATAAAGCCGATTGTACAGCAGCTCTATGATAGTGTGTCAGCGGCGGTGTTAGAGAGATAGTGTAGGTTCCTGAAGACAGGTAGTTTAGATAGATAGATAGATAGATAGATAGATAGATAGATAGATAGATAGATAGATAGATATATAGATAGATAGACAGATAGATAGATTTTTAAATATGTTAAAAAAAGAAAAAAAAATAGATAGCTAACTAGATAGATAGTTAGTAGAGTTGAGCGGACACCTGGATGTTCGGGTTCGGCCGAACTTCGCGAAAAAGTTCGAGTTCGGCCCCGAACTTGACCCCGAACCCCATTGAAGTCAATGGTGACCCAAACTTTTGGGCACAAAAATGGCTCTAAAAAAGTCCAGGATAGGGCTAGAGGGCTGCAAAGGGAAGCAAAATGGGGGTAAGAGTAGGACAAGTGCCCTGCAAACAAACTTGGATAAGGAAATAACTAAAAACTTAAAATCACATAAAAAAATAAAAAATGGAGGAGGAGGTGGAAGTGGAGTAGGGGGTTGAGGAGGCGGTGACCGTGGCGGTGTAGGTGGAAGTGGCGGTGGAGAAGGAGGAGGTAGCCAACACTGTTTATTTTTGTTTGTTTTTTTTTTTCTAATTGGGGTAGCCCCCAAAATATTGAGACACATTAAAAACAAAAAAGTATACCAATGGCTGTTTGAGGCCAGTCTAAATGGCTATTCTGCACAAGGTACAGACCAGTCTTGTGGGATCCATGCCTGGTTCATTTTAATAAACGTTAGCTTGTCCAGGTTGGCTGCAGACAGGCGGCTGCGCTTGTCTGTGATAACGCCCCCTGCCGTGCTAAACACACGTTCAGACTATACACTGGCGGCAGGGCAGGCCAGCACCTCCAAGGCATAAAGGGCAAGCTCAGGCCATGTGCTCAATTTGGAGACCCAGAAGTTGAATGGGGCAGACCCATCAGTCATTACGTGTAGGCATGTGCACACATACTGTTCCACCATTTTGCTGAAATGCTGCCTCCTGCTAAGACGTGGCTATCAGCTGGTGGTGCTGTTTGTTGTGACATGCTGCTGACAAAGCTTTTTCACATTTCGGCCTTGCTAACCCTGCCTTCTTAGGTGCTAGCGGTGCCACAGCTGTGTTGGCGACCTCTTCCTCCTCCTCTGCCTTCGCCTTGTGCTTCCACTGAGCCCCCGGTGTCATTTGGGAATGCCCTCAGCAGCGCGTCTACCAGCGTGCGCTCATAGTTGCGCATCTCCCGATCACGCTCCAGTGAGGGAATTAAGGACGGCACGTTGTCCTTTTAATGGGGATCCAGCAGGGTGGCCACCCAGTAATCAGCACAAGTTACAATGTGGGCAACTCAGCTGTCGTTGAGCAGGCTGTGCCAGGCTGCCCAGAGGCAAAGACAAGCTGTCCTCTGTGGGAGGTGTATCATCGGTGTCCTCCGTACCCCCCCAGCCACTCTCCAGTGATGCCCACGAGCTGCATTGGGTGCCACCCTGCTGTGAACACGGTTCCTCCTCCTCATCATCCTCGTCCTCCTCATCCTCCAGAACTGTGCCCTGGCCTGAAAATGTTTTACCTGGCCTATGCTGGTGCAGGAACCCACTCTCCGAGCCACTTGTGAATGACTGGCCTGATAAACGTGGAAATGACCCCTCTTTCTCCTCCTCCTGTGCCACATCCTCTTCCATCATTGCCCGAAGTGTTTTTTCAAGGGGACATAGAAGTGGGATAGTAACACTGAGAAGAGCGTCATCGGCACTGGCCATGTTGGTGGAGTACTAGAAACACCGCAATATGGTACACAGGTCTCACATGGAGGCCCACTCATTGGTGGTGAAGTGGTGCTGTTCCGCAGAGCGACTGACCCGTGCGTGCTGCAGCTGAAACTCCACTATTGCCTGCTGCTGCTCACACAGTCTCTCCAGCATGTGCAAGGTGGAGGTCCACCTTGTGGGCATGTCGCATAGGAGGCGGTGAGTGGGAAGGCTGAAGTTCCGCTGGAAGGGTGAGCAGGGTGAGAACGCCGAAAGCTCGCACAAACGGCCCACACTTTCTGCAGCAGCTCTGACATATCTGGGTAGTTTATTTGAAATTTCTGCACCACCAAATTCAGCACATGTGCCAGGCAAGGGATGTGCGTCAAACCGGCTAGGTCCAGAGCTGCTATGAGATTTCGTCCATTATTGCACACCACAAGGCCAGGCTTGAGGCTCAGTGGCAACAACCACTCATCGGTCTGTTGTTCAATGCCCATCCAGAGCTGCTGCGCAGTGTGGGGTTTATCCCCTAAACATATCAGTTTTAAAACAGCCTGCTGTCGTTTCCCCCTGGATGTGCTGAAGTTGGTGGTGAAGGTGTTACGCTGACTGGATGAGGAGGTGGTAGAGGAGGAGGAAGCGGAGTAGGCAACAGGAGGCAAAGAGAAATACCCTGCAATCCTCGGTGGCGGAAGGACATGTGGCAAACTGCTATCTGCCTCAGGCCCACCACTACATTTGCCCAGTGTGCAGTTAGCGAGATATAGCGTCCCTGCCCATGCTTACTGGTCCACGTATCAGTGGTTATGTGGACCTTGCCACAGATGGCGTTGCGCAGTGCACACTTGATCTTGTCCCTAACTTGTTTGTGCAGGGAAGGGATGGCTCGCCTGGAAAAGTAGTGGTGGCTGGGAACCACGTACTGTGTGACAGCCAATGCCATTAGGTTTTTAAAACTGTCCGTGTCCACCAGACGGAATGACAGCATTTCAAAGGCCAGGAATTTTGAAATGCTAGCATTCAGGTCCAGGGATTGTGGGTGGGTAGGGGGGTACTTCCTCTTTCTCTCCAGTGTTTGAGAAATGGACAGTTTGAGCTTCCATGGGACCATGGTGTGGAAATGCTTGGGGACGTGGCGGACATGGTGGCGTTGCTGTCACATCGTCTGTTTGCTGGGTGGCAGGTGACACTGGCACTGTAGAGGTGGAGGAAGAGGCCGAAGCAGCAGCAGAAGAGGAAGCAGGAGGAGGCCGAGACCTTTCTTGGATTTTGAGGTGCTTATTCCACTGCAGCTCGTGCTTTGCATGTAGATGCCTGATCATGCAGGTTGTGCCCAGGTTTAGAACATTTATGCCTCGCTTCAGGCTCTGATTGCACAGCGTGCAAACCACTCGTGTCTTGTCGTCAGCACATTGTCTGAAGAACTGCCACGCTGGGGAACTCCTTTGAGCTGCCTTTGGTGTGCTAGGTCCCTGGGTGCGGTGGGTAGTAGCAGGCGTACTGTCTAGCGGACGGTCACTCCACTTTTGCAACCTGCTTCCTCTTTTGCTGTGCTGGTGCCTCTGTGCGACCACCACCTCTTCCTCCAAACTGCACACCTCACTCGCATGACCTTCATTCCATGTGGGGTTTAGGACCTCATCATCCTCACATCATCTTCCACCCACTCTTCACCACTGCCCTCCTTGTCGGTCTGCACACTGTAGAAAGCCGCAGCAGTTGGCACCTGTATTTCGTCATCATCAGAGACGTGCTGCAGTGGTGTTTCCATGATCTCATCCTGAAACAGAAGTGGTTTGGCATCGGTGCACTCAATGTCTTCCACTTCTGGGGCAGGGCTATGTGGATGGCCCACGGAAAGCACACCAGCAGAGTCATCAAAAAGCAGAAGAGACTGCTGCATGACTTGGGACTCAGACTGCTTGGCTGATTTACAAGGGGCTGAGGTGAAAGACAGATGGCCATAGGGTTCAGGTACCAACTCTGAGCTTTCAACAAGGGACCGGGCGGAGACAATGTGAAGGAAATGGAGGCATTGTCAGCCACCCAATCTACTATCGCCTGTACTTGTTCTGGTCTCACCATTTGTTGAGCGGCATTCAGGCCTACCATATAACGTTGAAGGTTCTGTTGGCTACTCGCACTTGAGGAAGGTGTTTCACTTGTGCATGTAGCTGGCACAGATCAACCACGTCCTCATTCAATTATTTGTTAAACCAGGAATGTATACGCACTTTTTAATTTTGTGCAAGAAATGCACAGCAAGGTGCAAATGTACTATGTAGCACTATTTATTAATAATAAAAAAAAAAGAATAATAAATTATTCTTTTTTTTTTAAAACCAGCAATGTAGACGCACTTTTTATTTTTGTGCAAGAAATGCACCGCTCACACCAGCAGCAGGAACCTCTCCCTACACCAGTATGAGATGATTTTAGAACGCTAATCTGTCCCTCACAGCACCGCCAGGAACCTCTCCCTACTCCAGTATGAGATGATTTTAGAACGCTAATCTGTCCCTCACAGCACCGCCAGGAACCTCTCCCTACTGCAGTATGAGATGATTTTAGAACAATAATCTGTCCCTCGCAGCAGCTCCAGGAACCTCTCCCTACTCCAGTATGAGATGATTTTATAACAGTAATTTGTCCCTCACACCAGCAACAGGAACCTCTCCCTATACTAATATGAGATGATTTTATAACGGTAATCTGTCCCTCACACCAGCACCAGGAACCTCTCCCTATACCAGTATGAGATGATTTTAGAACGCTAATCTGTCTCTCACAGCACCGCCAGGAACCTCTCCCTACTCCAGTATGAGATGATTTTAGAACGGTAATCTGTCCCTCACACCAGCAGCAGGAACCTCTCCCTATACTAGTATGAAATTATTTTATAACGCTAATCTGTCCCTCACAGCAGCAGCAGTAACCTCTCCCTATATCAGTATGAGATGGTTTTATGATGGTAATCTGTCCCTCACAGCAGCAGCAGGAACCTCTCCCTATACCAGTATGAGATCATTTTATAATGGTAATCTGTCCCTCATAGCAGCAGCAGGAACCTCTCCCTATACCAGTATGAGATGATTTTATAATGGTAATCTGTCCCTCACAGCAGCAGCAGGAACCTCTCCCTATATCAGTATGAGATGATTTTATAATGCTAATCTGTCCCCCACAGCAGCAGCAGGAACCTCTCCCTATACCAGTATGAGATGATTTTATAACGGTAATCTGTCCCTCACAGCAGCAGCAGGAACCTCTCCCTATACCAGTGTGAGATGATTTTATAATGCTAATTTATCCCTCACACCAGCGGCAGGAACCTCTCCCTATACTAGTATGAGATGATTTTAGAATGCTAATCTATCCCTCACACCGGCGTCAGGAACCTCTCCCTACACCAGTATGAGATGATTTCATAATGCTAATCTATCCCTCTCAGCGGCGACAGGAACCTCTCCCTATACTAGTATGAGATGATTTTATAACGCTAATCTATCCCTCACAGCGGAGGCAGGAACCTCTCCCTATACCAGTAGGAAATGATTTTATAACGCTAATACATCCCTCACAGCGGCGGCAGCATCCTCTCCCTACACTAGCCTGAGAGCATGTGACATGCAGCGCTACGTGACTTCAGCTCATATCGAGGCTGAGTCACATGATATACTGGTCAATCACAGCCATGCCATTAGTAGGCATGGCTGTGATGGCTTCTAAGGGCAAACGAGTGAAACGCTTGTTAATTGGCTGCCCTGCAGCTATTCAAAAGGCGCGAAAACATACCCTAATCCCGAACCCGGACTTTTTCTCACATGTCTGGGTTCGGGACACGGACACCCTAAAGTCCGATACGGACCCAAACTTTACAGTCCGGGTTTGCTCAACTATAATAGTTAGAAATCTGTCAGTTAGTGCAGACAGGTTTGTGTAGGGAAAAAAAAAAGATAGAGATAGAGATTCTAGTGTGTATATATATATATATATATATATATATATATACACACGCACAGTGTACTATATAGGTATACAGTACACTTGACTTGGTGTATTAAAAAATATACAGTTTTTAACCCCTTAACCCCCAGAGCCCTTTTTTACATTTCTTGTTTACAAGCTAAAATCAAACCCTCAAACATTATATATTTTTTTCAAACACCCTAGAGCAGTGGTTCTCAACTCCGGTAAGTATTACCTTGGGACGATGCAGACTAGAATACTGCAATCACTGAGCAGCAAATGATATCACCTGTGATGTCTTTCAGTTATCCTGCAAACCTGGCCTGTTAGTGGGTCCCGAGGACAGGAGTTGAGAACCACTGCCCTAGAGAATAACATGGCAATCATTGCAATACTTTTGGTCGCACAGTATTTGCGCAGCGGTCTTTCACTTTTTTTTTTTAAAAACACTTTTTTGAGTTAAAAAATAAGACAACAGTAAAGTTAGCCCAATTTTTTGTATATTGTGAAAGAGGATGTTATGCCGAGTAAATAGATACCATACATGACATGGTTGAAAATTGCGCACACTCACAGAATGGTGACAAACTCCGGTACTTAAAAATCTCCATAGGTGACGCTTTAAAAATGTTTTAACGGTTACGAGGTTAGAGGTGCAGAGGAGGTCTTTTGCTAGAATTACTGCTCACACTCTGGCGATTGCGGCGATACCTCACATGTGTGGTTTGAACACCATTTTCATATGCGGGAGTGACTTATGTATGTGTTTTCCTTGTTGCACGAGCTCGCGGGGACGATGTCGCTTTACATTTTTTTTTTTTATTATATTTTTCATCTTAACACTGTTCCTTTAAAAAAAAAAAAATGTAAACATCCCTTGTGATAGTAATATATGGTGACAGGTACTCTTTATGGAAGACCTCTAAAAGACCCCCCATCCCTATTTTACACTTCACAGTATTCAGATCACCAAAAACGGTGATTCTGAATACTGTCATTTTATTAAAACCGGCACCGTTAGCCGCAGAGTAAACCGGAAGTGATGCGGTAACGTTGCTTCCGGGAATGTACGAAGGAGTCCCGATCAAAGTTCCGGCTTCCACAGGGACTCCACACAGCGGCCAGAAGCCTCAGATCGGAGCTCCGGTCTCCCGGTGGGACGGAAGGCCGGAGAAGAGCGGTGGATGGTGGCGGGAGGGGGGGATGTCCCCTCCCGCTGCCTGGCATAATGACCGAGCGGTTCCCGAGCCGGATCAGCTGTTATCAACAGATAGTTGGCCGCCTGCTCTAAAAAACGGTACCAGGGTATAGCCTGTAGCTGCAGGCTATACCCCGATACTTCCCCTTAAAGCAGCAACCATTTATAAACGACGATTCGCGTTAAGTGGTTAAAAATTGTAATGACATGCTCCAGTCCAACAGGTGGTGAAAAACATCCCCCCTCCCGCCGCCTTCCACCGATCTTCTCCGGCCTCCCATCCCACCAAGAGACCGGAGCTCCGATTCAACACTTCTGGCCGCTGTGTGGAGTCCCTGTGGAAGCTGGAATCGGTTTCAATCGGGACTCCTTCGTACATTTCCGGAAGCAACATCAGAATGTCACTTCTGGTTTACTCGGTGGGAAACGGCGCCGTTGTTAAGAAAATGACAGTATTCAGAATTGCCGTTTTTGTCAAATAAATGAAAAAAAAAACATTTAAAGTGCCACCATAACCGGGAGCTCGTGCAGCAAAGAAAACGTATGTAAGTCACGCCGCATATGAAAACGGTGTTCAAACCACACATGTGAGGTAGCACCACGATCACCAGAGTGTGAGCAGTAATTCTAGCAAAAGACCTCTTCTGCACCTCTAACCTGGTAACTGTAAAAAAAATGTAAAGCTTTGCCTATGGAGATTTTTAAGTACCGGAGTTTGTCGCCATTCCGAATTTTTTTTTTCTTTAAAATGACGTGCGGTTCCCCCCAAAATCCAAACCAGGCCCTTCAGTTCTGGTATGGAATATAAGGGGAACCCCGTGCCAAAATTAAAAAAGATGTGCAGTTCCCCCCAAAATCCAAACCAGGCCCTTCAGGTCTGATATGGTTTTTAAGGGGAACCCCGCGTCAAATAAAAATAAAAAAAATGGCGTGGGGTCCCCCCCAAAAACCAAACCAGACCCTTATCCGAGTATGCAGCCCTGGCATGGCAGGAGGGGGTGGGGACGAGCGAGCGCCCCCCCCTCCAAACCATACCAGGCCACATGCCCTCAAAATGGGGAGGATTCTTTGAGGTCCCCCCCAAAGCACCTTATCCCCATGTTGATGGGGAGAAGGGCCTCATCCCCACAACCCTGGCCGGTGGTTGTGGGGGTCTCCGGGCAGGGGACTTATCAGAATCTGGAAGCACCCTTATAATAAGGGGGCCCCAAGATCCCGACCCCCCCCCCATGTGAATAGGTTTTGGGTACTTTGTACCCCTACCCATTCACCAAAAAAAGGAGTGTAATCTAAAAAAAACAATAGGCAGTTTTTGACAAGTCCTTTATTTTGTATTATAGCTCTTTCTTCTTTCTTCTTCCTTCCTCCATCTTCTCCTGGCCCGCTCCTTCTTCTGGTCTTCTGCTTCTTCTTTTAGTCTTCTTGCTTCCTCTATTCGTCTTCAATCTTCATCTTCTTTCTTCTTTCCCGCCGCCGCTCTCTCTGCTGGTGCAGTCCGGCCCCTGCGTGTCTTGCCCACTGGACGGTCTTCACGATGACAGTACTTTTATAAGAAGGGGTGAGGCCACCCAGTGACTTAACTGAGTGAACCCGCCCCCTTCTGACATCATGTGATGTCAGAGGGGGCGGGTCACCCATTTACGTCACGGGTGGCCCAGCCCCTTCTTATAAAAGAACTGTCATCGTGAAGACCGCCCATTCGGGGAGACGCTGCAGGGGCTGGACTGCAGCAGCGGAGAGCACGGCGCCGGGGAAAGAAGAAAGAAGAGAGGAAGCAAGAATACTAAAAGAAGACCAGAAGAAGAACAGGGCCAGGAGAAGATGGAGGAAGAAAGAAGAAAGAGCTATAATACAAAATAAAGGACTTGTCAAAAACTGCCTAATGGTTTTTTTTACACTACACTACTTTTTTGGTGAATGGGTAGGAGTACAATGTATGGATAGATTATGGGTATGTACCGCGCTTATGGGTGTGTGAATGTGACTGCTGCCTTCCAAGGATTCCCTCCCGTAGGGGGGAAGTGGTATTGTTAAAGGTAGTGCTTGGGTGTGGCGCTGTCTAAGTGGTGGGAAATAAATGTGCTCTAATTGTCCTGTGTACATAGGTTTAGCAGAATGTGAACCTCTAATTGGTAATCATTGGGTTCATGTGCAGGGTGCTGGAAGTGAATAGTTCGTTGTTATCTGTGCAAGTGCTAGTGTTGATGAGCTAGTATTTTTGTGCAGGTTTCTAGAGGTTCATACAACATTCATAAGAATTATGTTATAAAAGATTTTATCTCAACTGGTGCTTCTTAAAATACTGTTCTTACTGTAGAAAATTTAAAAGGTATAACGTAACAGTGAAGTATAAATTATGAGTCATGTGGGGATTTCTCCGTGCATACAAAAAATGGTGACATTAGTAATCAGGTACTAGGATAGTCTCTCTTAGTTTTAGGAACAGTTTCTTATATAAATCCGTGACTTCTGGTGTTCATACAAAGTGTGAAGGATATCTTCTTATATTATGGTGACAGATGGTGACTTTTCACTCGTGATCCCCCTATTGGTCCCCTGCTTACCAGAGGGCACTACCCCTGCAGGGGTTAAGTGCCTATCTTTATTTACTATTTTAGAAAATATTGTATTAAGAATACTTACAACATACTTGGAGATCTTTGGACGTGTTTTTATGATCGAGTAGTTGTGATCGTGA
>BLSH010482030.1:1456506-1474029 GCA_018402905.1 Glandirana rugosa | reverse complement strand
CTAGACATTTATACCCACCCACAAAATAAATGGGGAGGTATATATACACACACACACACACACACACACATACATACATGCAGAAACATTGTTACATGGTACCTATAAAATTGTATATAGGTAGTTCATAAATGGCCGGCAGCATACCCATAGGATTATCATGGCAAAAGTACATGAAGGTATTAAAAACATGCTGGTACAGATGGATAGGTCTAGTATGATGCATGGTTGTGAAGTCAAAGGCTCTACGCGTTTCGTGGCCATGCTGCCACTCGTCAGGAGCCATATGTCAGTAGAATGTCTAAAAAGAGTATAGAAATTAATAATGGGTCACTCTAAGCCATAGAGCAATAGGGGAGGGGTAAATAAAACACCCACCCATATTTACAGATCAACTGTGACTGTAGGATGTGGCAGCAAACACTGAGGCAGGCTGGGCACCAATATCCAGCACGGGAGCTGAGACAGTACATTATGGTGGCACAACAGCTTAGAGAGAGGAGTAGAAATGTAGTTTTAGGCGATGTATACCGATGGGTCCTTGGGGATGTAGTATTTATCACCCAGGGCATCTGAAAACAACATACATGTATATGGATATAGTGGCCTGGGGGATTCAGCAAAATGGTGCAGAATGTCTGGGGAAAAAAAAGGGAAAGTGAAACAGTGCTTGTGCTAAGTGGCAATAGTGTATATGATGAGAATTAGTGTGGCAGTGAGCTGAAAAATTAATGTAGGGTGGTAGACAATTGTAGCTATTGAATAATGTGTCCAAGCTGAAGTGACTATAATAAGTGTGAAAGGCTGTAAGTACAAAAAAGGGGTTAGGATTAAGAAAAGGAAAAAGGACTGTTGTAAGCATACCTGGAGTATCCATGTAAGGGGAAAAGTGCTCCATTAAGCACATTAGCCCAAGCCACTGACCAAGCAGGAGTGACCATGCCTGGATGAGGAGTATAAATCCTCCGCTGAGACCAATGAAGACTGCCAACGTCATGCAGGCAACTGATGTGAGGGAAGGCGTCGTCGCCAAAGCAAGTATCGCCTGGCAGTGGGGCCATGGAAGCTCCCTCATACAGACACCAGAAGTGATACACGAGGAGCGGGCGCACTGACGTCAGCAAAGCCGATGCCGTGCATCCCGCCCTGTGGGCATAGCATTGAGGCGCAGCGGGGAGCCCGCCCGACTCCCAGCTGTAGGGTGGGGAGGGAAAGGGAGGGCCCGCGGTGCGCCTCAGAGCTCCTGTGCAAGAAAGGATCCAAGCCATACCACCAGCTCATGAAAGCAGCATACCCAACAGTGACTGTCACAGAGGGATAATGTAGATCTGCATGTACATAGGTGAGATAAGAGATGTGTCACTAATACAGTATCCTATCCAGTGTCGGAACCCACAGACTGCGGATTCTGAAACATGAATGGTGTGCCAGAAATATGCTGACCAAAATAGTACACCTCCACGCCTAAATTCATATAGAATGATGCTGGATATGATGCTGAGCCTGTGAACTCAACTTCTTTGGTCGACCATAGTGAGGCCTGTACCGAGTGCTGTTAAACCGTTGTATGGTCTTAGCCACCATGCTGCAGCTCAGTTTTAGGGTCTTGGCAATCTTCTTATAGCCTAGGCCATCTTAATGTAGAGCAACAATTCTTTTTTTCAGATCCTTAGAGAGTTCTTTGCCATGAGGTGCCATGTTGAACTTTCAGTGACCAGTATGAGAGAGTGAGAGCGATACCAAATTTAACACACCTGCTCCCCAATCACACCTGAGACCTTGCAGCACTAATGAGTCACATGACACCGGGGAGGGAAAATGGCTAATTGGGCCCAATTTGGACATTTTAACTTAGGGGTGTACTCACTTTTGTTGCCAGCACTTTAGACATTAAAGCCTGTGTGTTGAGATATTTTGAGGGGACAGCAAATGTACACTGTTATATAAGCTGTACACTCACTACTTTAAAGTGTAGCAAAGTGTAATTTCTGTGTTGTCACAGGAAAAGATATAATAAAATATTTACAAAAATGGGAGGGGTGTACTCACTTTTGTGAGATACTGTAGTAAGAGCTTTGTCATCATGGTGCATATTTTCTTTCCTTCTGTCATATTCATTGATTAACTTCCCTTTGACATATTCCAGTGTCTGTTCCTGCTCGGTTCTGGTTTTTAAAGCATTAATGAGAGCAGTATATGTCTCTGGAAGGCTGTAGAGGAGCAGGGCAACAATATGGTTATCTTTGATGTCCTCTCCGATGGCCCGTAGCTGCTCTGTGATCTCTAGCATAGCATACACATGGTTGTCTTCTTCTAGTCTTATCTTATAAAGCTTTCATAGTAGAAACAGCTTAATGTTGAGGCTTGAACGTTCATGCAGTTTCTGTAACGAAGTCCACATACCTTTGGCCATTTTCTCTGTTCTTATGTTGATAAGCTGGTCATCTTCCAATTGTAAGCTTATAATTGCTTTTGCCTGTCTATCCTTCCTGTCCCTGTCCTCCATCTCTCCTTTTGCGGGTCTCTCTGCATCCAGTACTTGCCACAAGTCATCCTTATTCAAAAGCATTTCCAGTTTAAACTTCCGTAGCTGGTAATTGGCATTGTTCAGCTTTGCAATTGCAAACTTCACGTCTGAACCACTTGCCATCTTTCAGCAGTCTGTATACAGTATTCACTGACACACTGTACTCATTGAGTATTCTTTCCAGTGACTCTGGGTGCTGCTGGGTGCCCCGGATGCCTGGAACCAATAACCTATGATGCAGAGTATTACAATTAAGCACCAGAAGCTTATTGGTTGCAGAGAATACTTTACTTTCACGGAGGAGTATTAGAACATAAACAGGAACTAGATACAAACAAATGCATATAACAGAGATAGACCATACATCCTGTTATATCATAGAAGACAAGAACTATACACTATAATACTACAGCGCAACCTGCTGGTATAAATAGGTATATTGCATACGTACTGTATATAGTTCACAGTACACATTACATTACATGATGTTGCTTTTTCCAACAATAATGTCCCAGGAACTATTCCATCTGACCTCCCTACCCCATCTAACCCATAACAAATTATCAATTACTTTACTAAAATGTATTTGCTAACCACTTCAAAAGCAAGATTGACACAATTCGTGATGAAATCTCCACTCTACAGGCATCTTCTTCAGTTAACACCCCGTGTCAACAAGCACAATCAACACGATCCTTATTCAAACCTGCTACTATAAACAAGGTTGCTAAACTCCTTTCTAACCCACCTAACCACTTGTCCACTGGACCCTATTCCCTCTCAAATACTACGCTTACCCTCTGACTCTATCCTGCACTCTCTAACTCACATCTCCTCTCTTCTGGCATCTTCCCCAATGCTCTAAAACATGCATTGGTCACCCCTATACTCAAAAAGCCATCCCTGGACCCTACTGATCTTAACAATCTACGCCCTATCTCCTTGCTCCCATTTTCCTCCAAACTCCTTGAACACCTGGTCTACAATCAGCTGAGTGACCACCTTGTTAAGAATAACCTTCTTGACCCCCACCAATCTGGATTTCGTCCTCAACACTCCACAGAAACTGCCCTTCTTAAACTCACAAATCACCTACTAACCGCTAAAACCAATGGACACTATTCCACCAGGGCACCCTTGCAGGCTGTCGAGCTGTTCACAGGACCAATAGATATCTAAAACATTCCTTGGATCGATGGGAACTTCTTAGCGTAGACACTCTATGCAGAATATCGCAAGGAAGCTCCTTTCTTACTGGGATCCCTGGTATCCTCTGGCTTTCTCGTGACATATAATATCACTTCAAGTGCACAGCTAAGCAAAACTGGGCTGAGAATTACACAGTTAGCCTGGCTGGCAAAATGAACATGTCCACTGAAGTCACCTTAACCCCTAGTTGATCCAGGGTAAGGCAAACACCCTTATAAAGGGAGATTTATATATTCTAACAAGGAAAAAACCCTCTTGACCCCAAAAAACAGCTAGAAGGCTCCATAGATCAACATTCTGGTATGTGTTATCTATAAATATATTAACTATTTATATGTTGTGCTTTTAGAGATGCATCCAACCTTTTTTTTTAAGCAATTTGTTTGTGAAAGGTTATTCCACTTTTAAAGCTCTTACAGTACAGAAACTGTTCAATTGAAGTTACATATTTTTACCCTTTGTATGACTGTCTGTCTCTAATAGGACAATACCTCATATGGAAGTGTCTGTCTAAACAGGACTATCTCTTAAACAGCACACTAACAGAACAATTACTTAACAAAAGGATATTCTCTAACATTAATCACATTGCAGTCTCTTTCTAAAACACCTCTGTCTCTCTCTGTCACTCTCCAGCAAGGCAGTCTTTCATATGGTGGGCTGAGAAGACTCTCAGACATGACAGTTACCCTCCAACAGGGCAGTAACTCATACTGCTCTCACTAACAATGCTTGCGCTCGCTCCCGGGACATTCTTTGGTGTGAAAGCCTCTTGCATATATGCTTAAAGAAATCCTTAGTCTATGCAACCATGGGCATTTGAATACACTGTTCCAACCTTGAAGTACTGTCAAAATGGGGTAAGAAGCAGCCACACCACTTCAGTCCATGGGGTTGATTTACTAAAGGCAACTAAGCTGTTCGCTTTGCAAGGGACATTTTCCTTAGCTTAGTAAATATGGTGAAAATTCACTTTGTAAAAAATACCCAATTATGTGCAAGGAAAAATTTTAAAAAACAAAGATTATTCTTGCTTGCACATGATTGGATGAAAGCCCGAGGAACCCCACAAAGCTCCCTCGGTTTTTTTCCGTATACCTTCAACTGCATAACTGGATAACCTGTCTCAGATGCCACAACACTTTCCATACCAGAAAACAGCCTTCACGCATACCTGCATGAAGGGGCCCCTGGTACCATTTCCTTGATTTAATCCTCCCTCAACACTAGTGGTACCCTAGCCTCCTTATCCTATGTCCCCAAGTGGGACCGAGACTTATCCCCCATTGACTTGGCGGATTGGAGCAAAGCCTGGTCCAGTATTGCAAAGTGTTCATTCAATACGGCTACTTTGGAAGCAGCCTATAAGGTGCTTCTCCGCTGGTATTGCATCCGCATTGCCAAATCAAACTCATCTTATGGCCCATACATATGGTATGATTATCGGCCAACAACAGCCTGTTGTCCGATAATCTGTCCGTTAGTACACACAATTCAACAGCCAATTTCCAATTATCGTCCAACAGAAGTTGTCTGAGAAGACTAGAAAACTTTTGTTGGCCAATTTTTGGCTTGTGTGTACAGAAGTTGGCCCAACAAAAGTTGGAAGTGCAAACACGCATGCCCAGAATTCAGGAAGTGTTCGGTCGTGTAAACCTGCAACCGTAATTCACAATTCACCTTCACCTGAACTTCCTTTGTCGGATGATTACTTGACTACCATCAGTATGCTAGACAAAACCACGGACAGCAAATTTGGACAAAAGTTGGACGTGTGGTCGTAAGATAATCGGCGCGTGTGTACGAGGCCTTACAGTTATAGATGCTTCTGGTCATGTGGTCAGCAAGGAGACAAACTTCATATCTGGTGGTACTGCCCCCGCCTAGTGGGATTTTAGTTGAGGGTATTTGGATTTCTGTTCACTCTTTGACATGTGCCACCCCACAAAGATGCCAAATTTGCCCTACTTCATTGCCAAATCCCAGGCCTCTTCTCCTATTAGCAGAAATTGAACTATTTATTCATTGTCACCAAGCGCGCAATAGCGAGAGCCTGGAAAAAAACAGCTGTCTCATTTGCAAAAGTAAAGAGCATCTGAACGACTGTCATGATTAATTAAAGGTGTCTAGTATCCTCCATGGCTCCCACGCTAAATTTCACAAGGTGTGGGGCCCTTGGTGGTCTTACGCTCTTACAATTTTGCACCCGACCAGCCTGGGCCTCTCTAACTGACCTCCTCTGCCTCCTGGGGGAGCCTTCTCCTCCCCTATTCTTCACTTCTTTTCCCTCTTTCTATAATTATTATACAGGATTTATATAGCGCCAGCAGTTTGCGCAGCGCTTTACAAAAATGAAGGCAGACAGTACAGTTACATCACAGTTTGGTACGAGGAATCAGAAGGCCCTGCTCGTTAGAGCTTACAATCTAAGATGTGATCTCCTCTCACCTCTCGTTTTTCCCTGCGCCATCTGACCACCCCCCTTTTTTTTACTTGCCCTTCCCCTTATTCTGTGATGAACCCCGACTCCAGCCAGAGGGTTATTGTTGTTCAACAGTTCATTCCGTAAAATATGTTCTATTTGAGTATTTTCATGCTGTATTATGTTATGCTTACCGCTCATATCCCCTGCACAGTATTATTACAGCTACAGATATATTTCAATAAAAAATATTGTACCAGAAAGCCTTGCAAAGTAATCTTCCCATTTGCCTTTAGAAAATCAACACTACAGTAACCCCTCAATAATTTGTAACTGATGCTGGAAATAGGTAATGGGGTTGATTAACTAAAGGCAAATAGGGTGCTCATATTTAAGGGATGTTGCACTTCAGAAAGGAATTTTTTCCAGAGCTTAAAGGGGTGAACAACCTCATTTAGGGTAGCAGCCCCCCAGAGCCCTCCTTTTACTTATCCTCCAGCCGGTGTCTCTGGTCTTGATTGGCATTGGCTCCCGCTGCTGTCAATCAAATCCATTGACGCAGGAGTCGGGGGGCGGTGCCGAGTCCTGCTGTCGGTGTCGATGGACGCAGCAGGAGGACTCGGGAGCACACCCGAACGAGTGTCCCCAGGGAAGCGCTTCCCCGTGGGGGCACAAATGCGGGGAGGAGCCAGGAGGGCCGCAGAGGGACCCCAGAAGAGGAGAATCTGGGCCACTTTGTACAAAACCCTTGCACAGATGAGGAAAGTATAACAATTTTGTTTTTTTTGTTTTTTTTTTTAAAAACAAAGCTTTACAATCACTTTAATGAATGAGGTGAAATTTCAATTTGCAAAGAATACCCAATCACATTCAAGATAATAAAAAAAACATCCTTGCACATAATTGGGAGACAAAAGTCAGCAGAGCTTTACCTCATTTGCTAAGCTAAGGGAAAAATTCCCCTGCTGACAGTCTTTTCAGTAAATCTGACTTGCCTTTAGTAAATCAACCTCACAAATCCAAACAGAAAAATGAAAAAAGCAACACTTTCCAAAAGTATAGTAACCAAGCAGAGTTCTTATGATCCAAAACAAACGGTTAAATTGTAACTTTTATTAAGGCTTCATTGAAATTGGTTTCATACATGCAGTGCTTTATCCACCTGAGTCTGTATGCATGAAATCACTTGGGACTATTTTTCTCTCCCTGTCAGTGAAACTCAGATTTAAATACTGGAAAGCACACCATAATTGATAAAGATCTGTGAGTCCCCCCCTTTACTCAAGATCTTTGTGCCCCCCAGACTGACTGTATACCAGAGCTCCCTAGAGCGATGGCTACCCACATCACTTCCTACACTAATGACAAATTCTGACTTCCTCATCTGAGCACTTATTTTTCTCAAATTATTATTATTATTATAATACAGGATTTATATAGCGCCAATAATTTGTGCAGTGCAGCACTTTACATAATAAAGGGAGATGGTACAATTACAATACAATTCAATACAAGAGGGTTTTAAGGGCCCTGCTCATGAGAGCTTTCAGTCTAAAAGTATTCATTTCTTACTTCATTTTCACTGGGTTCTGCATTTAAATAAAACCTGACACAGCATTTGCATATAAAATAGATGTAAACCCCAAAAACTGCAATTTTATGTTTTTTGCCTTTTTTCTATTTTGAGTACACAACCCAAAAAGAGCCCGCTGATTTGCCCAAGATTCTTTTCCAAGATTAGGGTATTAGCAGCCAGGCACAACACAATAGTCACTCTTCTGGCTCAATGAACAATAAAGGGGGTGCCTTTTTGAAATGTACTGCTGAATAACTTGTATAGGGCATAGTTGGTTTGTGGGACACTCCATGAAAGCAATAAATTGTGCTTCACTGTAATACTAATTTTTAGTACAGTTCCTCCTGCAAAGGCTGAGCAAAAAAAAAAATGGACACCACCAAGGTGCCTTCAGTAATGTCCCAAGCCAGGCAACACTAGGATTGATATGCTAGGGATATCATCAGCAACAGTCACTAGGATCCTTCACTCAGGTCTGTACGCACAATGTCGCTGGATACTTGGATGCCTCCCCCCAATATTATTCAGAAAATACCTCAGTGAGTCTTACAGACTAGACCCTCAGTGAAATACTTTGCTTAGCATCATATTTTTTTTTAGCAGAACTGGCTACCCAACCCTGCCACATCTGGGACCTTGATGAGCACAGATAAAATCTTCAGCTGGGCTGCCCAGAAGGTCAGCAGCCCTTCAGGCTGGGAACTTCTGCTGGACAAGGACAAGACTGTTCCAGACCCCAGACTATTTATGTGCTCTGCAACCAGCTACTGGGCACACCTCCCCAGGGATTGGCTGAGACCCATAAATGTTCAAGCTACTTATTTGACCTGTTTCACTCCAATGTTCTCAAACCTTCCAGAAGACAGGAAAAAGCAATCAAACTCTGCAACCTGTGAGGCCGTTATTAGTCTAAACCAGTGGTTCTCAACCCTGTCCTCAAGTACCCCCAACAGGCCATGTTTTCAGGTTTTTCTTTATCTTACACAGATGCCTTAAATCAGTCAATGCATTTGTATTTTGGACAGCTATTTTATCTAAGAGAAATTCCCAAAACATGGCCTGTTGGGGGTACTTGAGGACAGGGTTGAGAACCACTGGTCTAAACAAGCAGCAGATGCTACACTGATTACAGAAGAGCAGAAAAAAAAGACTAAACTTACCTGGCAGCTTATTTAGGAAGGTGCTACACATCTTTTGCTGCATCTCAGTGTTGCTGGTCTCTTTTGGTCGCCTCTTTACAGCTTCTTCCTGTCTACATGCACTCCAGTGATGGCTGCATGGGATTTCTTTGGATGGATTTTTTAATGGTGACAACAGTGGATTATACCTGTGCTTTGTGTGTTGAAACAGCCACTGGTGGTTTTAATTGTAAGCCCAACTGACAGAGTGACAACACAGGAGCACAATTTGGAGACAGGGACAAAGCGTTGTCACTGGCAAGATCACCAGGTATTTGAATTAAAGCTGCATATTTAGAACCCAGCCCTTATCCCCCACTCTGGCCAGCTCCGGTGCTGATACTCCAGTCTGTGAATGGTCCCTTGATGACATCTTGTACAATGGAAGGCTATTTACCCTCCATATTACATGGTGAGTGCAAGCATGCTACTGCGGTCAGGAGTGCCTTAAATAGGAAGCTACAGAGGACTGGTCACACCACTGGATTGACTTTTCTGAACAACAAAATAAAGTATTTCTCGTTTTTTCAGTGCTCCTAGACATAAAGAGCAATTAACTCTTGCAGTTTTTTTTTCTAATTCCTGGAGTTTGGCTTTAAAAATATCACAAATAATTTCTAAAATTACAATAATTAAATAGTAATTAAAGCTAATATATGATTTTATTGATTGGGTTTACATATACATAAACTTACTATACTTATACTA
Source organism: Glandirana rugosa (assembly GCA_018402905.1). NCBI lineage: Eukaryota > Metazoa > Chordata > Amphibia > Anura > Ranidae > Glandirana > Glandirana rugosa. The sequence goes on along the minus strand of BLSH010482030.1, from coordinate 1,464,409 downwards.
TATTGCTTACTATATATTAAATACTTTATTTATTGATTATACTAGGACATAAATACTTTATACATATATAACATTTTTCTTAGGATTTTTATATTTGTAAATGTGATTTGGAGCTTCTTTACATTAGGCAGTGTGCTTTATGGGCTTACTGGCATTCTGAGAGTGGCAACCTTTGCTTCTTAATGCATTCAGTCATATCGCTCTAAGCAGTAATCGAGTGCCTTCTTGTCCATGCAGACTACATGGAAGTGCAGTCCAGCTGTGTTCCACACCTCCTCATTACATGCACTGGCAGAAAATCAGGGAGGGGAGGGGGAGCACTTGGAAAGGTCACATTAATAATACAGGCTAGAGGATGCCTACGGATATGTATTTTTCATGAAACTTTCATTTCTACCAATCTATTTTGCATAGTAAATCAACGCCTCTATGAATGATATATTTAGTCTGCCTGATACCAGAGTGTTGAAATAGAAGAAACATAGACTTATATATGCTTCCTTCGTGCTAGCTTGTCTGTAGCCTATGCACTCTTGGGAGCATACAGCTTTATTCAGTGTGCCAGCTTTTTATACCTTCTCTATTGAGGATTCCTTTGTTTGAAATGAAAGCTGAACTGGAGGCAAAAATCTTAAAAGGTTGAAATACAAGCATGTGAATTATTTCAACTTGTGTCCAGCCAGTCTTGTAGTCCAGGTGCCAATGCCAGCTACAGTAGCACAGCTTGGCCATGTACCTCCCTGCAGACTTCACTGTAGTTAACAATACAGCTTGTTCTAGGACCCTCTCCAGCCGATGACTGGACAATGAAGGAGCAGCAAGACACTGATAAAGTTGCCCCTCTGCTCTTCCCTTTTATTTGCATGTTTATCATTAGAATGACAGCACTTTGCTAAATTGTACAACTTTTGGATGGCTTACAGTGCTGAATCCCCCCATCTTAGTCTAAGCGGGTTATTGATTACATCGTGGCTCTGTGGTTGGTGGCTACTTTCAAGCTGTAACATCATAGGTTCTAATTCTGCAAAAACACCAACTTTATGAATTTGATATTTTCCCCATATTTGCAAAGATTTCTTCCAAATACAATGGTTTTACCCATCTTTATAAAAGAATATCAGAAGATTATTTGTAACCTCTCTGTTTAACCCCTTTGCGCCTAAGGGTAACACAAGTCTAAATGCCCAAGCACAATTTTGCAACTTTGACATGTGTTGGTAAAACCGTACACATCATCACAACTACTTTGTGCATCCAGGTGGAATATACCTTGTTTTTTTCAGGACAAATTGGGCTTTCATTTAGTGGTAAATGGTAATGGATATCTCCTGATTTTTTTTTTATTATCATAGGAAAAGTGGCCCAAAATAGTAAAAAAAAAATTTTGTTTAAAATGTAGCTGCATATTTTTGGTACTACCACAACCTTTCACCAAAGAATAACTCTCCTGCTCTTGACAATCGCAGCAATACCACATATGTGTATGTTAGTTATTGCATCTATACGTAATACAGCCCAAAATCCATAGTGCGCATTTTGCTTTTTTTTTATCTTACCTAAAACACACTAATCGACAATAATACTAATTTAAGAAAAAAAAAATTCTGTCCTAAAAAAATACTGACCCTGACCTTGACGCAAACAATATCCCTGCCACTGGCCTAGATCAAACCTTGATCTAGCTATTTTTTTAATTTTGTATTTTATTTATTTATTTTTACACATACTTTTTATCTCAGCAAGGAGAGGGAGATATGATGTGCCTCTCTCCTTTATCCACTGAGAAAGAAAACATGGGGACGGGTTTCAATGTGAGTGATCACTGTGACTGTGACAGCCAATTAGAGGCTATCACAGCAATCAGGTGACCTAGAATCGGGAGTTCCAGGTCCCGATTGCTAGTATGAGGCCCGGGGCTCATGGTGTGACCCCGGTCTCTGTGCTGGGAGCGCACCATGTGTATCGCTCCAAGCACAAAAGGAGATACGCAAATATGTGACCGCATTTGTGTTACATGGTGTGAAGGGGTTAAATTGGTCACAGTGGTCAAGTGACTTAGAAGGGCTAATAATGGAGATTTTCTTATGTGCCGGTCCCTTCCTCATAAAAGTCAGGGTTCCCAGCAGCCTTTTGTAAGTGTGAGTTGGGCACTCAGCATAGATTGGGAGAGCTGACATAGTGTCTTCAGAGAAAGATGTCTGCTGCTATACTATACACGCTATACACAGTGTGTGTTATGCTACGTTACTGTGAATTGCAGTGTGGATGGCGACATAGTGTGTACCCCCAAACCTCCTGCATATGTTCACTGTACTCTATTGTACTACATTACTGTGAATTTCAGTGTAGTGGTCTACATATTATTGTATACCCTCCTCTGTGTTCACAGTGCTCTATTTTTTTTTTCAAAATACAGATCCATTGGTATAATTAAAGCTTCACTAGCCCTTATTGTTAGGGCTTACCTATAAGATGAGTGCATACCCTATTGGGTGTCTGGTGGCTGTTTGCACATAGTTTTTGGGCTGGGTTGGCAGCTATCGCTGACACTGAAATTTGGATTTTATTGTTTGGACATTTTCTTCACTGAATTTGGAATTTTACTGGCACTGTAATCTGGGCTTTATTCCCTGGACAATTTCTTCACTGAATTTGGACTTGCACTTTGCTTAATATTTTTATATAGAGTCATGATTTACGTGCATTATATATTTTTTTTGTGTAAATAAAGAAAAATGATTGCGCAGGTAGAGAACAATTCAAATAAACAAAGTGAGTGAAAGCAGTTGGCAACACCCGCAACAGAACAATTTGTGTTAAACCATATATAAGACATAAGTTGCCAAGATAAATGATCAAAAAATGAAACAATAAAGAATCAATATGAAAATAGTTCATGTAGTGCTCCAAAAAAAATATAGAAATGGTGATGATAAGCAGAAAGTCTCTTGCTGGGTGTCCAATGAGTGAATGGGATGCTATATAAAACTTCACTCGAGTGCACCTCCACCGTGAGTCATACAAAATGGTTGCTTACCAGAGCAGTGGATAGTAAACCGATGGTCAAAACAATTCTCTCTGCTATATTCTGCAGAGGATGGTTTCATGGCTTACAGTGCAAATCGCTCCAATTCACAACCCATGAGGAAGAAAGAAATTGCCCAGTGTAAAACTGTATGATATTTTATTACGACAAAGTGATGCTAAGAACTTACAGAAATCCAGATAAAAGCCAGCATAAGAAAGTCAAAAGTTCCCGGGAACTGGTCCGCTTGTAAACAAATTCCGTCAATGTCTGATGTGACCACGCAAGCCAAATTTGTTTACAAGAAGACCAGTTCCCAGGAACTTTTGACTTTCTTATGCTGGCTTTTATCTGGATTTCTGTAAGTTCTTAGCAGGAATAAGGTGATGTTTAGTCCTAATACTTGCTTTTGTGGGTTGCATTGCTGTGTCTGCCTGTAATTGCTTCAACAAAGCAGAGATAGCCTTACAATGAAAAAAAGGATACATTCAAAAAACAAATCTCTAAATACTGTTTAAAAAGGCCTGCTGGTACTTGGCTGTGATATTCTACATTTTTGCTGCTGCTTGCCCTTTTCGCTGGCAGTAGAAATCCCCCATTTGCTGCTGCCCGCCTTTCTCCCTGCTTTGTGGATAGGGACAAGGTGGTCTATAGGTCTAGGACCTATGTTTAGGGACTACCCAGGTTGTATTTTCATCCCTGCCCATGGTTGCTTACCAGGGCAGGGACAAATTAACAGGTAAAAAAAAAAATGTAAAAGTTGAAAAAACGGTAATATATATAATATAATGTATATAAATAAATAAAATAAATAACTAAATGTAACACCACATCTAGTCACAACAGCTAAATGGCCCAACCAGACTGCCTCCTGCATGCTCTCCCCCCTAGCCCTATGATTTTACTAACATAGAAACATAGAAAAGTGACAGCAGAAAAAGACTGAGTAGTCCAGGAAGTCTGCCATCTTTTCTGTTTTTTTTTTTCATTAACCTTGTTGACTAAGCATGTTTGAAGCCGTGTACTGTTGGCTGTCTCACTACCTCTGTTGCTGCTCCTGTTCATGGCACCCGCTCTTCCCCCTGCTCTGTGAAACGACAAGCAGCATTTTTATGTTTGCCAAACTCCTCCTTCTCCTCAATGCCAGCACCACATCCCTCCTCTCATGGCAGGATTAGCAGAGGAAGATGAAAAAAGGGTGTATTAGCAGTCACCATGTTGCCCTTAAAGTCACATTTAAAGGTGAACCCTCTACCTGATGTACAGTATTTATAAAAAATGTGTTTGCATTGATGTCCCCCATACCAGTGCCCGGCTCTGCATGCCCTTTGTTTGACAGTTTATTTCCTAATAGCCTTGAAAATGGCCAGAATTGATTTTCATGATTCAACTTTATTTTTGAGGGGTTGGGCACACAGGCCATGAACCTAATCCAGGCAAAATCATTGCTATAGCAAGTAGGGAAAATAATCACAAATACACACATAATCATAGCCCAATTATCGTATATTTATAATACATGCATGTTTCAAGACCCTATTTACAAATAAGAAATTTATAAGAACTAAGTATTGGGTTAGTGAGGTTCTGCTAAAAATAAAAAAATAATGGGTTACAGGTCTTCATTATAAGTTTCCTATTTACTATGCATTCACTGTAGTTCAGTTGAATGCATTTAACATAGGGTTGACTTTGATCAAGCTATGAAAAAGTGAACTTTTGTTAACCATTTCAGCCCCGGAAGCACTTTTTGGGATTCGGCACTGTGTCGCTTTAGCTGACAATTGCCCGGCCGTGCGACATTGTACCCAAATGGAATTTGCGTCCTTTTTCCGTCACAAATAGAGCTTACTTTTGGTGGTATTTGGTCACCTCTGCGTCATTTCTGATCAGCGCTATAAACAAAAAAAGAGCGACAATTTTGCAAAAAAAAACAATATTTCTTGCTTTTTTCTATAATACAAATGTGTACTGTGGGAGGCCAGATATAATGAATGCAGGGTCCTGGGTTTAGTAACACCTTAACCACTTGCCGACCACCCGTCGCAGCGTGACGGCGGCAAGGTGGCGCATTATCGCGAAATGCCGTCACAGGACGGTGGCAGCGATAACTAGTATTGTGAGCGTGCGCACGCCGTCGGAGGCACGCTCACCCGCTCACTGTGTCCGGGGGGGGGGGCCAGGGAGCGGGTAGGGCGGGCTCAATAGCCGCAGTGAGAGAACGGAGGTCCGTGTATGTAAACACGGATCTCTGTTCTCATAGAGGGGGAAGGGCTGTGGTCACAGGCTTCCTGTATATGGAAGCCGTGATCACTCCCCTCCCCCTGCCAGCCCAGCACCAATACAGTTAGAACATACCCAGGGAACACAGTAAACCCTTAGAGCGCCCCCTTCAGGTTAACCCCTTCACTGCCAATGGCATTTACACAGTAATCAGTGCATTTTTATAGCACTGATCACTGCATAAATGCCAATGGTCCCAAAAAAGTGTCAAAATGGTTCGACGTGTCCACCGCAATATCGCAGTACCGCTAAAAATCGCAAATCACCCCCATTACTAGTAAAAAATAAATAAATAAATAAAAACCCCAGAAATTAATTCTCATCATTCGTAAACATGGCAACTTTTGCGCAAACCAACCAATAAACGCCGATTGCGATTTTTTTACCAAAAATATGAGGAAGAATATAAATGGGCCAACACCGATGAAAAAAATGTTTTTTTATATATTTTTTTTTGGATTTGTATTTTAGCAAAAAGTAAGAAAAATATTTTTTTTTTGCTAAATTGTCACTCTTTTTTGTTTATAGGGATCAGAAATGATGCAGAGGTGATCAAATACCACCAAAAGAAAGCTCTATTTGTGGGAACAAAAGGACGTAAATTTCGTTTGGGTACAACATTGCACGACCGCGCCATTGTCAGTTAAATCGACGCAGTGCTGAATCGCAAAAAGGGCTCTGATCCTAAAGTGTGAAATCCTTCCGGGGCTGAAGTAGTTAAGGTACCTGCATTTACCTTATCTGTACTCCTCTTCTGATAACGATCGCTGAAAATCTGATGCAAATGCTGACTTTCTGAAAGTCAATATATGGACAAGGCCAGACATTCCCCTCCCCCTCCTTAGTGACAGTGCTCATGCCCAAATCAAGGTTTTTCCTGGCGCTGTAGTAGTGGATCAGGGCAGCTATAACCCAGAGTTAAGGTAAGCACAAAGACCTATCTGTTAGACAGCCTTAGTCTTCTTTACATGTATTTATTTTACACAGGTTTGTTTAAAGAAGATCATGCCACAGTATCTTAAACTTAGCATCATAAATCAAATCTATATTTAAAGGAACACAAGAAGTCACATAACCCTGAAATTGTTTATATGTTCCTCCATCTGTTAGCTCTGATATGCCTGCCTGGTGCAATCCAGTGTGCAATAAGCTGGTTAATGATTATGCACTTCCAAACAGCCACTGTCATATTTAACCGGCAGGCATCTGCAGAGCACAGGGCATCCTGGGGTAATACAGAAACTGCATCTGTTTTTTTCTGATAAGCAAATTCGCTTTTGGGAGTTATTCCAGGTCGGCTGTAATCGGAGAACTTTATACATGAAGATTTAAATGTTTCACTTGCCTTTTATTTTTCATATTAAAATATACAAGGTGCTAGGATTGTCGGAAAATCAGGTGCAAGCAAGCAGCAACTAAGATAGAGTTGATGGTTTTAGGAGGCATTGACTGACTTTTTTGCAGTTGCTGTGAAATATTCCCCTTCATCTCTTCTTGCTGTTGATTGCTCCCTGGGCATAGAGTCACCTGCAACATTTTAGTATATTATTGTAAGAGATGGATTGTGGGAGGAATGTAAAATATGGCTATAGGTACAATCATCCTAACAAGGCTTTTCACTGGGAACCTACCGGTCTTATCTAGCTGTAGAAAAAACGTACATGTTTGAAAACTCCATACTTTTGCTCACCATTTATTTATTTTAAATTTCAGATTTGTTTTACAGTGCTGTCAACACTACCATACAAAACCACTATCTTGGCCAAGGCACTCAAAGCAGAGTTCCACCCATTTTTTTAATTTGCAGTCATTTCCATGGACATCCTCATTGCTATTCTAAATGACAATAATTTTTTTCGGCTTTGGCCACCTAGGCAATTATGTCACAAGGAGATTCCCATGGACTTCTGGGATATCGGCGTCATCTATCCCAGGAGTTGAGGGGAATCACCTAATACTGAAATTTTCAGACCGGAAATGGCGCGAGCGGGAGCAGTTAGGTGTTGCAGTGGTAGTAGTAACAATTATGGGGGAGCTTTTAGAAAAAAAAATGGATTGGGTTACTAGAACTCCGCTTTAATGGAAACTCCACTTATTGACATTCAACATTCAGAATTAGAGTTGAGCGAACTTCTAGAAGTCCGGGTTCTGCTGGTTCGGCCGAACTTCGGGACAGAGTCCGGGTTCGGGTCCGGACAGAACCCAAACTTTGTCCCGGACCCCGAACCCCATTGAAATCAATGGAGACCCGGACTTTTAGGTACAAAAAGTGTTGTAAAATAGTCCTGGAAGGTCCTAGAGGTCTGCAAAAGGAAGGAAATGTGGGTAAGGGTGGGACAAGTGACCTACAAAGAAATGGGGACAGGGAAATAACTTTAAATATTTTTAAAAAAATAAAAACATAAAAAATGCAAAAATGGAGATCATCTTCAAAATGGGTCTGAAAAGTATTAATTAACATTAGAGGCCATAGAACTGTTCTAAAATCATCTTCAAACTGTGTAAAAAAAGTATAAATAAGCCGGGAGTACCCATATCACTGTTCTGCAAAATGTGTGTATCACTTTAAATGAAACTGGGAATCAGTGCACATCT
>BLSH010482030.1:1434416-1446665 GCA_018402905.1 Glandirana rugosa | reverse complement strand
ACACAGTACGTCACGGGTGGTACAGTGCACTACACGGCACGTCACGGGTGGGTACATTACACGACACGGTACGTCAGCACTGCACATTACATGGTGGGCACTGCATGGCACAGCACATGACATGGTGGACACTGCACATGACATGGTGGGCACAGCATATGGCATGGTAGGCAATGCACATTAGATGGTGGGCACTGCATGGCACAGCACATTACATGGTAGGCACTGCATGGCACAGCACATTACATGGGTGGGCACTGCACGGCACATCACGTGACATGGTGGGCACTGCATGACACAGCACATGACCTGGTGGGCACTGCACATTATATGGTGGGCACTGCAGCGCACAGCTCGACATGGTGGGCACTGCATATTACATGGGAGGCACTGCATGGCACAGCACATGACATGGTGAGCACTGCACATTACATGGTGGGCACTGCATAGCACAGCACAACATGGTGGGCACTACACATTACATAATGGGCACTTCATGGCACAGCACATGACATGGTGGGCACTACACATTACATGGTGGGCACTGTATAGCACAGCACGTGGAATGGTGGGCACTGCATAGCACAGCACATGGCATGGTGGGCACTGCATGACATGGTGGGCACTGCATAGCACAGCACAAGACATGGTGGGCACTGCACATGATATGGTGGGCACTGCATGGCACAGCAGATGATATGGTGGGCACTGGGCACAAGAGAGCACATTACATGAGGGAGCAGTAGTCTGTCCCCTAGCACAATTATTACACCCACCAGGTCAGTTTCTGCACAATCCTCCCTCCCTAATAAGTTATCTAACCTCATCTCAACAGCATGGGTGATGTCCTCCCTCCTGGGCTCCTGCTGGTTAGGATGAAATCAGCGCCTCTCCCCCAGACAGCAGCTGCAGCTCCTGGACACTGAGGTGTGTGTGTAACAGATTGTGTGATAGGAGGCAGGCATCGGCAGAAACAGGACTCGGCTCAACAGCTGACACTTCTCTCCTCCATGTGTGCAGTGCACAGAGGGCTCCTCTTCCTTCAGGACAGCACATAGATATTGATAAGCCACTGCATGGGCGTATCGTGAAATCAGTGGGCCTGTGTGCCAGATCAAATGTGGGCCCTAGGTACGGGGGGGGGGCATCGCTCAGCATCGCAGGACAGAGTATACAAGCTCAGCATCGCAGGACACAGTATACAAGCTCAGCATCGCAGGACACAGTATACAAGCTCAGCATCGCAGGACACAGTATACAAGCTCAGCATCGCAGGACACAGTATACAGCTCAGCATCACAGGACACAGTATACAACTCAGCATCACAGGACACAGTATACAACTCAGCATCACAGGACACAGTATACAGCCCAATATAACAGGACACAGCATACAGCATCACAGGTGGGGTATATAGCAGCCAGTATCACAGGTGGGAGTGGTGGGAGTAAATTGCAGCCAATATCACAGGTGGGGGCAAATTGCAGCCAATATCACAGGTGGGGGCAAATTGCAGCCAGTATCACAGGTGGGGGCACTTTGCAGCCAGTATCACAGGTGGGGGCACTTTGCAGCCAGTATCACAAGTGGGGGCACTTTGCAGCCAGTATCACAGGTGGGGGCACTTTGCAGCCAGTATCACAGGTGGGGTACATTGCAGAGACCCCCCGAACGGGACAAGTCCCGCACTTACCCCATCTAATAGGCAGGCAGGCAGGAGTGTTGCAGAGATCGGCATGCGGACAAGCAGGCTGTGAGTCTGCAGAGATCGACATGCAGATAAAGGCTGTCCCCATCAATCCGTCTCACGGTCACCGGTCAGGGTCTCTGTGGAAGCGAGAGTCACGTCCGACGCCATAGTGACCCGCCCCTGGCCACCGCATCTAATCACACTGAGCCGCAGGCTCGGTGCAGCCAATCAAACTATGTGTGTGCGCCTGTTCAGCGCACACACATAGTCTTTAATGGCTGACCGATTGGCTCACTACTTGGCTGTCAGGTGACAGCCAAGGAGCTGAAAAAAAAAAAAAAGAAAGTCAATGTATGCACGCCTCCTGTAGGGGCCGGGCTGACTTTTTTTTTTTCTTTTTAGCCAGCAGGGAGACGGCGCCCAAGCTCCCCTGCCGCCCCCGTTAAGATGTGGGCTTTTTAAGGCTAGTTACGCTTAAGCTGAAATTCCAAATACTGTAGCTGTTGACTTTTTTCTATTAGGAAACTTACCTGTCCATGCATTCAGCGGTGTCCTCATCCGAGCCAATTCTTGAATTGGCTCTCAAGTGCAGGCGCTGCCATCTTGGCTAAGGGAACAGCCGGTTTCCTATATTGCACATGTATGAATTGCACTGTGCTCTGTGAAGGGGCCGGCTGCGAGGGGAAGGAGAAGGGAGCCAAATTCCAAACCTGTCAAACATCCCCCCCAAAAAGGTTCCAAATGTGGCAGCAGAGGGGGGCAGACCACTTTTGGGCAAAGTTCCGCTTTAAGCTTTTACAGCGACCTAGAGTGTGTGTGTGTGTGTGTGTGGGGGGGGGGGGTTAATTATTGCCAATAGTAATGTGCAGCACTCAGGGGTTATTGTGCTGCTACTGCCACTAGACACTGATGCATTGGTGACCAGTGATAGTTAATTAACCCTTTGTGTTACATTAGTGCCATCAGTGTTAGTGTTAATTAACCTCTGCTGCATCACAAGGGGGTTAATAAATACTTCTAGTGGCCACTAATGCAGCACAAAGGGTTAACTACCACTGGTCACCAATGCATCAGTGTCTAGTGGCAGTAGCAGCACATTAACCCCTGAGTGCTGCTCATTACTATTGGCAATAATTACCCCCCCTCCAATCCAGGTCATTGTGAAAGCTTTGCACAACATTACACATGTTTAGGGCAATTTGGCAGCCTGTTCCTTTTTTTATTCTTTTTTATTCTTTGCTTACTTGCATCCACGTTCTCCCTCACCTCTCCCACTAGAAGTCCTGTCCTGTAGAGTTCCCTTGTGCTACACTACACTGTGTGTAACTCAGCTGCCGACCGCAATTTACATAACAATAGCGCCGGCTGCCCGCTATTAACATAACAATAGCGCCTGCCACCCACGAGTTACATAACAATAGTGTACACACAGCAGAGCTAAACAGTGTTAGGTCTGCCAGGAACCCCAACGTCACTCCGTTATGCCGGTATCAGGTGGAGGACGGTTGCGGTCCCGCAGCCAGAATTCTAGGACCTCTATGGTAAGTGCAAACAAACCCAATCAAGGAACAACAAAATAAATAAAAGACTCACGGTTAGTAGCAATCCAGGCTGGGATCCAAGGGGGATACCAGAGACAGCGTCAGGGACAGGCAAGGTTCGGCAACAATCGGTCAACGTAGTACAAGAGGGCGATCCAAAGGCGTAGTTGGGAACAAGCAAAGTCAGTAACAGGAACAATCAGGTATAATGGCTAGTAGAAACTTAAACCTATAACTATGCTTGGACAGGAAGGGGAAGTGAAGTTTTATAGGGAACTAATTGAGGTAACTGCCTACAGCTGGCCACTGGGTGGAGCCAGAATCACCATCTGAAAGCAGTAGATACCCAGGACTCCACAAAGATTGTAGTTACTCCGTGGCTAAGGCTGTAAGGAACTGACCACAAGAACACAGATCCCGGGATCGATCCCCGGTCAAGGCGTGACAGTACCCTCCACACAAAGATGCCCCCGACTATTTGGGTTTGGAAGGGTGCTTTTTATGGAACAACTTGAATAGTCATGGGGCATGGACATCGTGAGCGGTACCTAAGTCCTTTCTGCAATGGAGTAGCCTTTCCAGTCCACAAGGTACTGCAATTGTCTACCCTTACATCGGGAATCCAGAATTTTACTAATTTCATATTCTTGATGGTTATCAACCAAGACAGGAGAAGGATGTCTAGAGGGTAGTGAAAACCTATTCTTGTAAAAGGGTTTAAGCAAGGATAAGTGAAACGTATTGGGAATCTGAAGGTGAGAGGGTAAGCAAAGTTTATTAGCGACCGGGTTGACTTGACTGAGGATGCGGAAGGGTCCAATATATCTAGGCCCAAATTTGGGGGAAGGTTGCCTCAGTTTGATGTTTTTAGTAGATAATCATACAAGCTGATTAAGACGAAAACGGGGTGCAGGTTTTCTGCGACAACCTGGTACCCCTTGTAACTGCGAACAGACTGCAGCAACACTTTCCTTATTTCTTTCCAATGCTTGGTTAACCTAGACACCATGTTGGCTGCTGCAGGTACTTCTACTTGTGAAGATTGGAAGGGAAGCACTTTGGGTTGGTAACCAAGGGCAGCTTGGAAACGAGAACATTTCAAGGAAGAGTGCCACTGTGAGTTGTGGGCTATTTCAGCTAGAGGAAGCATCTCACTCCAGTTGTCATGTTCAGCATCAACGTAAGCTCTTAGATAGGTTTCTAAATCTTGATTAACCCTTTCTGTTTGGCCGTTAGATTGAGGATGGTATCCAGAAGACAGGGAATTCTTGATACCCAAATGTTTGCAAATCGCTCTCCAGAACGAATAAATGAACTGCGGACATCTGACACTAACAATATCGACCGCAAACGGACAATATTTTCAATGATAGATTGAGCCAGGCTTGGGGCTGAAGGTAGGGCAGGCATCGAAATGAAGTGTGCCAATTTAGAAAACCTGTCTACAACTACCCAGATGACGGTATTCCCCCTGGAAGCCGGCAAGTCCACAATAAAATCCATACTGATATGAGTCCATGGAGCATGGGGATTGTGGTACTCCTTGAGGAACAGATTGAGGCATTTTGATGGCTTCACAAACAGTACAATAAGAAAGCAGTCACATCCTTCTTAAGCATAGGCCACCAAACCAGGGGTTTCAGGTGTAAGAAGGTTTGTTTCATACCACGATGTCCAGATATCTTTAGTCCATGGGCCCATTGCAAAACTTCTTTACGCATCTTAGGAGGCACATACAACGTATTATCCGGAACCGAGAGATTGGCAGGAGTTTGGGATTGTGCAGCCAACCTACTCCTTTGTAAGGTCATATCTAATTGAGCAATAATTAGTTCTGGAGGAACAATATGCTCCTGGGGAGTTTGGTCATTTTCGCAAGGGAATTGCTGAGACAGGGCATCGGCTTTGATGTTCTTAGTACCAGGAATGCAAGTTACCACAAAATTAAACCGGGTGAAGAATAATGCCCAGCGGGCTTGTCTGGGATTCAGTCTCTGAGCCTTTTCCAAGTAGGTTAAATTTTATGGTCCGTTTGAACCACAACTGTAAGTTTCGTACCTTCTAATAAATGTCGCCATTCGGAGAATGATAGTTTTATAGCCATAAGTTCTCTAATCCCTATGTCGTAGTTTTGTTCTGCGACTGAGAATGTTTTGGAGCAGAAGGCAACCTGATGACGTTTGTTGGATGTAGGGTCTTGTTGGGATAACACTGCTCCAGCACCCATCTCGGAGGCATCCACCTCCAAAAAGTATTGAGCGGAAGGCTGAGGATGATGGAGCACAGAAGCAGAGCAAAAAGCAGACTTTAGATGATTAAAGGCTTCCAGAGCTTCAGGAGCCCACTGAGAGCAGTTGGTCCCTTTCTTAGTGAGGGCTGTGATGGGAGCCAGAATCTTGGAAAAATTCATGATGAATTTTCAATAGTAATTCGAAAGTCCAATGAACCGCTGGACTTCTTTTAACGTGGAAGGTCTGGGCCACTGTAAGATGGCATTGAGCTTCTTGGGATCCATCTGGAATCCTTCAGAAGGAATTATATACCCTAGGAAAGGTATTTCCGATTGTTCAAAAGAGCATTTGGAAAGTTCAGCATACAACCGATGATTTTTTAAACGTTGGAGAACAGTGCGTACATGGCAACGATGAAGCTTCAAATCTTTAGAGTGAATGAGTGTATCATCTAAATAGACAACAATGAAAGAGTCGAGTAGATCCCTGAAAATGTCATTCACAAACTCGTGGAATACAGCAGGGGCATTGCAGAGACCGAATGGCATCACAAGACACTCATAATGCCCCCTTCTTGTATTAAAGGCCGTCTTCCATTCGTCTCCTGCTTTAAGTATAATAAGGTTGTATGCTGAAAGAAGGTCCAGTTTGGCAAAGATCTTTGACTCTTGGACCCGGTCAAACAATTCAGTAATCAGGGGAAGCGGATACCAATTCTTTATCATAATTCGGCTAAGCGCTCTGAAGTCTACGCAGGGTCTGAGTCCTCCATCCTTTTTCTCAAAAAAAGAACCCAGCCCCACGGGGTTGATAGAAAGGCGAATGAAACCCTTCTTCAAGCTATCTTCAATGTACTCCTCCATTGCCTTGGTCTCAGCCAGGTTAAGGGGATAGGTCCTCTCCTTAGGTAGAGGAGTACCGGGAAGCAAGTCAATAGCACAGTCATAAGGGCGGTGTGGAGGAAGATCCTCTGCTTCCTTTTCAGAGAACACATCAGCAAAATCTGCATAGGCCTCAGACAATTCGGGTTAGTAGACACCTCATGGACGGACACTTGGTTGCGTACCACCTTTTGAAGACAGTGGACAAGACAGGAGGTGCTCCAAGCCGAGATTTGACCAGAGGACCAGTCAATGGATGGGTTGTGTTTACATAACCAAGGGAACCCGAGAATCACCGGGTGTTTCGGGGACAGGATAATGTCAAAAGACAAAACCTCTTGATGCAGAGCCCCTAAATGGACAGAGAGGGGCTTGGACTCATGGGTAATAAGGCCATCACCCAGAGGGGCTCCACCAAGGGTCGTCACACAGAGTGGTAGGGTTTTTGAAACCATGGGAATCTGCAGTCTCTGAATCAGAGCAGCATCTAAAAACACACCACCAGCACCCAAATCAATAAAGGCTACTGTGGAGACGCACTGGTCATTCCAGGACAAGGAGATAGGGACTAGAAGTCTCTCCTGAGGAGGGTTCAAAACAGCAGAGCCTAAGGTCCTGGGCTTGGTGCATTCACTGTCCGACAACTGCACCATGGGTTCTTCCTCAGACCCAACAGGAGATGGGACAGAAGGGACTAGCGATTGTTGAGGAAGAGACTTAGTACCAAGTCTGGGATATCACGGTACGTTAATTCATCCTTAATGTGTTCCACTAACCCTCTGTGGAACGCAGCCTTAAGGGCGCTATTGTCCCAGTTGGTCTCTGCCACTAGCGTATGGAATTTAATGGCGTAGGACGCTACACTGCGTTTACCCTGACGTAAGTCAAGAATACGGGACTCGGCCGCAGATACCCTGCCGGGAAAGTCAAAGATTTTTTCGAACGTCTTCATGAAGATAGGATAGTCAGTGAGCACTGGAGACTCTTTCTCAAGAAGAGGTGACACCCAGGACAAAGCTCTGCCTTTGAGCAGGGAAATTAAAAATGTCACCTTGGCTTGAGCAGAGGCAAACACAGCAGGCTGGTTTTTAAAATGTAACCGACAATGGTTGAGGAATCCCCGGCAATCAGCAGGGTTACCATCATACTTCTCCGGGAGAGGGATTTTAGGAGCGGGAGGATCCAGTGGTATAAACATAACCACAGGTTCCCTAGTCCCATGTGTAGCAGATAAAGAAGCCAACATAGCCGTGATAGGATCTAGTTTCTCCTCCAATGACTGCACACGGTTAGCCTGTTCTCCCAGCATTAGCCCCTGATGAAAGACTGCTTGCACCAACTCGCGGAGATCCATCTGGCCTGAGTATACTGTGAAGTCTGCTGGAACCCCAACCGTCATTCCAGTTTCCTGACCAGTAGTCTTGTTATCCCGGTATCAGGTGGAGGACGGTTGCGGTCCTGCAGCCAGAATTCTAGGACCTCTATGGTAAGTGCAAACAAACCCAATCAAGGAACAACAAAATAAATAAAAGACTCACGGTTAGTAGCAATCCAGGCAGAGGTCCGAGGGGGATACCAGAGACAGCGTCAGGAACAGGCAAAGTTTGGCAACAATCAGTCAACGTAGTACAAGAGGGCAATCCAAAGGCGTAGTCAGGAACAAGCAAAGTTAGTAACAGGAACAATCAGGTATAATGGCTAGCAGAAAATTAAACCTATACTCAGGCAAGGACAGGAAGGGGAAGTGAGGTTTTATAGGGAACTGATTGATGTGACTGCCTACAGCTGGCCACTGGGTGGAGCCAGAGTCACCATCCGGAAGCAGTAGATACCCTGCTATGTTAATCCAGCCCTGGCCAGAGATACTGACTGAATTGCGACACCGGAGTGAGATTGACACCCCACATGGAAGACAAGGAACACATCGTTCTGGTATGTGGCTGATGCCAACGAGTGACAGTGAGACTGCATGCCTGGGGTCAGTGTGGCCATTGTGGGGAGATGCTGCTGCAGCTAGAGCCGAGTAACTGTCAGCCAAGAGTCCTACATGTTTCTTGGGAGACAGGGTTCACTACAGAAATGCCCATGCCTATTGTCCTGACTACTTCTGGGGGAGACAGACATGCTCTGAGGGCGCCGCTGGGGCCGGGTCCTGTGGTCTACATCCACACCACTGTCTGCCAAACCAGAGAGACCTGCATTTCTACCATGCAAAACGCTCAACAAGCTAGGACGGGGCAGAAAATACAGCAGCCACTGCTATCAGCAGCCATCCCCATAACCCATCAGCTTCCTCCTCTCCATGCAACCAGTCCCCCGAAGCTGCTTCAATGCTTGGATGGTCGCAGCTCTCTGACATCAACATGTACAATGCAAGATCAGCAGTCCTGCATTAAATGAGAAGAAGACGAGGGTTTGCCACATTTAACCCATGCAGTGCTAGGAGGGAGACCCCACTGCATAAGTGAATTCACCAAGAGCTAGAAGTTTGGCTTTAAATCCAGAGCTTTCATTAAAATAGTTCCTGGGGATCCTGCCACAAAGGTCCACACACTTCCTGTTATTATGGGGTAATCATGATCTGCCCCTGTCTCCCAGTTATTCTCCTGTGATGTCACCAGGTCAAATTCATATCTACTGTAGATTATAATTGGTGGCTACTGCATAGGTACTCGATGTGCCCCCATTGTCAATATCTGAAAGCCCACCATTTACAAAGACCTTGAAAGCATACATAGAATGGAAGTTGGATGCTCTTGGTGTTTTCTAAAAGAAACAAAAGCATGGCATGGTGTTTTAGCACACAAAATGTTTGACAGAGGATGAACTAGAATGTGGGACCCTATATGTGATCCTTAATAACATGCACTAAAATAAACTTGCAAGCTTACATCTACCTTGGCTCTATATCCCAATATGCCATCCTTCACTCTATCTACGAGTGCATCATCCTCATAACTCTTAAGCCTCATACACACGATCCAATTTTCGGACGACAGAACGTCTGTTTTTGTTGGATGCTTGTCTCACGTCAAAAGTGAAGAGCGTACTAACAATACGAAAATGTTTGTACGACCGAGCTCAACGTCAGAAGTGATGTAATGTTTTGAACATTTTTGCATCTTTTTTTCGTTTCTGAGCATGCGTAGTCTCGGTCGTACGATTTTTTTCGTACGAAAACTGTGCTAACGGAACGAAAATCGGACGTTGCCTTGTTGTACGACAAAAATTTACTAGTCTGCACATCCAGCTTTTGTCTGCCGAAAAATCAAAAGCGGCTGTCGAAAGGAGCTAGTAGCAGTAAGAATTTCGGACGACAGGCCGGCAAATGAAAGTTCCTATCCGAAATTCGCATTGTGTGTACGGGCCTTTAGTGCACTTTCACACAAGTGGCCAGAGGGCAGTAAAAACAAGAGGTTGTGATGAAATTTATCCCCACCCGGATTGCCAAGTTCTAATATTGCATCTGCTTGAGGCTGCCATGGCAATTTTAACTCAGCTTGCAGAGTTTGACAGGTAGCGCCACCTATCAAATATGTCCATTAGGGAAACTGGAAGCACGCTTCAAGAATCCCCTGTGGGGGAGAAAAAACTGACAATCATCAGGCAGCAGGATTGCTTCCTTGATGCCTGGCAGTCATTGCTCTACTGCCCTCTGAAAAGTGATCCAGCGCATATCACTTTTTAGAGGGCAGTAGTCACTGCAACCCGTGTGAAAGAGCCCTTAGAAATCAATCTCACCCCCATGCATAGCTTGAACCCTTCACACAAGTTCTCTTCATAGAAGACAAAGAGACCAGTACAGATGCATTTCAGAGAAAGCAGATTCTATTCTTATTACAAATCAACTGTGATTTGAGCCATACATTATATCATAGGTGCACTTTCTCTCTTTCATTCTGTGGCTGCCATTTATTATCAGCTGCTCAGTCTTCCTTTGTGGGAGAGTGTTCTCACCTAGCATTATGTTTTTCCACCCAGGCCAGGAAAATGAAGATGATGCTTTACATGGTAAGAATATGTGTTAAGAAAGTAAGTAAAATAAATGGTCAGTGCACTGAGATGATGCATGAGTAATACGGTCATTTATGATGGTTTTTCTCATTTATTCTAATGCTAATTTTGCTGTTATTTTTTATCACTCCACTCAGCCTAACCTGTATCTCTTGGGGTCCCTTTTCTTTCCTCTGTAGGGACTATGCTTAACACTGAGTTAGAACAAATATGAGTATGTCTGGACAGGACAGCACTGCATCCCTTAGTAACTTGAAACATCTCAAAAAGTTGGGAGGTATGGTGTACACCCAGTGTCAACCATTGTTAAGCATAGAAACAAAACATCATACAGGGTGGGACTTTAAAGGTGCTGAAAAAGTTGTTACAATATTGCTGATTAAATGATTACAAAAATAGTAAAAGACATACTGGGGGTCTAATCCCTTAAGGCGATTTGTATTGAGGCATGGTGTCTTGGTCTGTATGACGGTGTGGCAACTCTACAGTGTCTGTTCCTCCTTAAAAGTTTTCTTGGAATCTCTGGTCTACTACAACCTCTGTGATTTGCAGACCTATATAGGAGATACATACAAATGTACGCTTTTAGGGCTTGTTCCTTTGTTATCTGGTGTTGTTTGCTTGTGGCCTGGAGGTGGGACCGTCTCCGACCTTGCCCTTACATCTGCCTCTGCACGCTTTTTCAGTACCTCTGCACTGCTTGTTGAAAGGAACATATGCATTGCTCTTGATATCGCTAAATGCTCTGTTCTTATACAAAATTTGTTCCAAACCACACACATCTACATACCCCTGAAGAAGCCAATGCAGGCGAAACACGTCATCATTCCCTGCTACAATTGATACTGGATTTCAAGTGTACCAATATCTGTCATCTATTGCTAGTACATGAGAGAAGGGAACTCTACCTTCAGGGATGTTGGTGTAATACTATGTGCATGAACAACTACTTGTTTTTAAGTGGTTAGACCCCAGTATGACTTTTACTATTTTTGTAATAAAAAGTCTTTTATCCGCAATATTGTACTGACTTTCATTCTGAGAGGGATTTTTTCAGCACCTTTAAAGTCCCACCCTGTATGATGTTTTGTTTCTATGCTTAACAATGGTTGACACTGGGTGTACACCATACCTCCCAACTTTTTGAGATGGGAATGCGGGACACTTATTAGCAAAAGTATGTAGACAAAGGACACACACCCTGCAATGCCCCCTTAAAGAAGAATTATACAAAAAACTATTAGTTAAAGTCACAAGTGTAAAGGTTTAGCACTGGGAAACACTTTTTGATAGATAAGTAGTGCAGTAAAATGAGGGAGAAATGAGGAGAAAAGACAGACTTTGTTCCACATCAGGGACAGCCCCTTTGAAATCAGGGACAGTTGGGAGCTATGTGTACACACCTGATCCGCGAAAACACCAATTATCATCAGATTAGGTCTAAGGATACTCATAGACATGAAATTACAGTTACCTAATCCATCCATTTTAAAGTCTGTTGCTAGCAATTTGGCTTTGTTTCACCCACCAGACCCACCCCTAAAGTGTACCAATTTCCACTGGTCCCCAAATAGCCACACAAGCCTTCCTTCTCTCAGCTGTGTTGGAATCACTTGTTATCTCAGCTGAGCTTCATTCATATCTGAATGGAGCAATCTGCAGGGCTCCGAAAGCAGTGTGTCCTGGTTACACGAACGGCAGTAATGAATACAATGCATACATTGCGGTAATGAAGACGATTCAACTTAAATAGGCTCTCAACAACCCCCAGAGTGTCGACTCCCTTCCTTCCGAACACACCGATAAACCCCTGGTCACCGTTAACCATGTGAAATCCCCACCCAGACCACCCACTTTGTTTCGGTTTAACGATCGTTGTCTGAAATTTTAC
>BLSH010482030.1:1355539-1384505 GCA_018402905.1 Glandirana rugosa | reverse complement strand
CTTTGACACACATTGTGAAATTGATTTTGGCCCTGTTTGACTTGATGACAAGACGTTTGTAGACCTTTGACACACAGTGTGAAATTGATTTTGGCCCTGTTTGACAAGACGTTTTGTCCCGGTTTTAGTTAAAGTGTGACACACAGTTTCCAGATGTTTGCAGAACAGTTTGTCCCGGTTTTAGTTAAAGTGTGACACACAGTTTCCAGATGTTTGCAGAACAGTAGTTCAGTTTGTCCTGGTTTTAGTTAAAGTGTTACACACAGTTTCCAGATGTTTGCAGAACAGTTTGTCCCAGTTTTAGTTAAAGTGTCACACACAGTTTCCAGATGTTTGCAGAACAGTGATATGGGTTTGCCCGGTTTTAGTTAAAGTGTTACACACAGTTTCCAGATGTTTGCAGACCAGTAGTATGGTTTGTCCCGGTTTTAGTTAAAGTGTTACACACAGTTTCCAGATGTTTGCAGAACAGTAGTATGGTTTCTCCCATTTTAGGTAAAGTGTTACACACAGTTTCCAGATGTTTGCAGAACAGTGATATGGGTTCTCCCGGCTTATTTATACTTTTTTGACACAGTTTGAAGATGATTTTAGAACAGTTATATGGCTTCTACCGTTAATTAATACTTTTCAGACACAGTTTGAAGATGGTCCACATCCACCTCCATTTTTGATTTTTTTATGAAATTATTTTTTTTAAAAATGCTTTTAGTTATTTCCCTGTCCCCATTTCTTTGTAGGGCACTTGTCCCACCCTTACCCCCATTTCCTTCCTTTTGCAGACCTCTAGGACTTTCCAGGACTTTTTTACAGCCATTTTTGTGCCTAAAAGTTCGGGTCCCCATTGATTTCAATGGGGTTCGGGGTCTTGGACAAAGTTCGGGTTCTGTCCGGACCCGAACCCGGACTTTGTCCCGAAGTTCGGCCGAACCAGCAGAACCCGGACTTCCAGAAGTTCGCTCAGCTCTATTTAAGAGCTAAGATGATAGCTAACAATGCTCTGTCCCCAATCTCGTTATTGCACTCTGCAGGAGACAAATTCTTAAAAAAGTAGCCACAAGGATGCATAGCCTCTCAGAGCTAGGACGTTGAGACAGAAGGGCTGGGCTCCTACTCCAGTCTTGGATGCATCAACCTCAAGAATGCAGGGTAACATATGATCATGATATGCCAGCACAGGAGCTGAAATAAAGGAGGCCTTGAGACACTCAAAGGCTTTAATGGAATCCGGAGACCAACTCTGTGGGTTACCGTCCTTTCTGGTCATATCAGTCAGGGTTTGACCAGAGACAAGAAGTTACGAAAACATTTCCATTAATTATTGGCAAAGCCAAGAAAACTATGTAGCATATGTAGACCTAGGGGTCGAGGCCATTGTAGAACTGCAGATAGTTTCTCTGGGTCCATCAAAAAACCAGCAGTAGAAATGACATAACCCAGAAATGTAACCTGTTCACAATGGAACTCACACATCTCCAACTTACAATACAGGTTATTGTCTCTCAGCCCCTGTAGCACACGGAAGACATCTGGGTGGTGGCTCTCTAGGGATTTGGAATATATGAGAATATCGTCAAGATAAACCACCACACATTGCTGCAACATATCTCGGAGGACATCATTGATGAATTCCTGAAAAACTACAGGTTGCGTTGCAGAGACTAAACGGTATTACGAGGTGTTCGTAATGTCCTGTCCTGGTATTAAATGCAATTTTCCATTCATTATGTGTGTAATCCGGCGCAACTATGCACAAGGCCCTTGCCCCATATGGATAGGGAATGGAGCATGTACTTAATAATGAATGGCTGTCTCAGCTGCTCTGTGATGACTCCTGGGGAAGTGTGAAGAAAGTGATGACTTGACAAAGTGCGAATGCACGAAACATGTCGTCATTGTGACAGGAGCTTTGATCTTCTCCCCCCTGCGACTTCCCCAGGCTCAGACAGGTCGGGCGGACCACTTCACAGCCAACCCCAGCCTCTTCACAGCCAACCCAAGCTTAATCTACAGAGGAGTTTCCCGTCAGCAGGCGCGCACCTCACGCCACAAGACCAGCCAGCTCCAGCCGCACTAGCCGCACAGCCACACCAGCCGCACAGCCGCACGGGCGCCCACTGCTCAGCCAGGAACAAGCGGATCACCACACCATCGCACAGCATACCAGCGCCCTCCATCCACAGGTCGGCAGTCCACATCCTCCCCCAAGAGGGGTGAGGTGCGACATCCTCGGCCTCCTTCCTCGCTCCCACCCGGCAGCGATGTTCCTCGGACAGCCATTACCATGTAAAAATGGGTAAGACTCCCTGCTTTCTGGTTGTAACCTCACAGCTGCGCCATACCAGCAAGGTGCTTCCCAACAATTTCCTTGACTCATGGTCACCATACACACATGTAAGTCCACTTCCCAGCTTTCCATTTTGGGCCATTCATGTGTAGACCCCACAAGTCCCTCATCACAATTGTTTCCCAAAATTTTTACATTCAACACAATCAAGCGTTCAGCTGCGATTTTATAGTGATCAATTTTTTTTTTTTATTTTTTTATATATATATTTTTTATATTCTATATGCTTATATATGCTCATGCCTATGGTTTTTTATTCAAGGTGTTATGTCTTTTAGAATAAACTACTTGCTATTAACTTTGAGTTCTACACCTTGTTCATGAATCTATAGCTGTCTCAAGTGCTTATGTGCAACAGTTGGCACAATTTTCCATTCATCACTCTCCTTGATCCTCACGAGATTGTATACCCCTCTCAGATTGAGCTTCATGAAAACGTTGCTCCCTTGAGGCGGTCAAATCATTTCACAGTCAACGGAATCGGATAGGCGTTCTTAATCGTGATACGATTGAGACCCCTATAATCTATACAAGATCTCAGTTCACCACTCTTCTTTTTCACAAAGAAGAAGCTAGCACCAGCAGAAGACGAGGATTTGCGAATGAACCCTCGAGAAAGTGCGTCGGCAACATAGTCCTCCATGGCTTTATCCTCCGAGACAGATAAAGGGTACACCCGGTCACGAGGAGGCATGGCACCAGGTTGAAGGTCAATTGCGCAATCATACGACCGGTGTGGAGGCAAACTACCAGCTTGACCTTTGTTAAAGACATCGCTAAATTTGTGGTACTCCTCTGGCAAGGAGGAAAGTGAAGAGGTGCACAAGACCTTTGCCACTTTCCGAAAACATGTTTTACTGCATTGTGGTGACCAGGAAAGAACCTCAGCACAAAGCCAATCAAAAGTGCCTCTGTAACTAAGGATAACCGGGTAATGAGGTGATATTACTTGAAATTGGATTATCTCATGGTGAAGAGCCCCTATGGCCATGGTCAACAGAGCAGTCTCATGGGTCACCTGGGCAGGCTGTAGAGGTCTACATCAATGGCCTCAATGGCAAGTGAAATGGGACGAAGCTGCACTGGAATTGAGTGCTTAGACACAAAGGCATTGTCCATGAACAGGCCTGCAGCCCCAGAGTCAACTAGAGCCTGTGCCTCGATGGACAACTCAGACCAAGAAAGGGTAACCAGAACTAAGGGCTTATCCTGCAGGATAACTGAGGATGTAACAACGACACCTAAGGTCTGTCCCCTACGGGACTTCAAGGTACAGGAGTTTCCTGGACAGGTAGGACAGGACTTCAAAAAGTAACCTGCCTGGCCACAATAAAGGCACAATCTCTCCCTCCTCCTAAAGGCCCTCTCATCCGCAGAGAGATGTGTGAAGCCCAACTGCATGGATTCTACTTCACTGGCCGACTCGGTACTAGGAGGCATGGGAGGTGAGGGAGGCAAAGGTGGGACTGGCAAAGCTCGGAGCCAAATGTACAGGAGGCTTCCGCAAGCTCTCCTTAAAGGAAGATCTTTCTCGGAGTCTGGAGGCAATGATAATGGCAAACTTGATCAAATTCTCCAGATCTGTAGGTATGTCTTGCACTTCTATCTCATCTTTGATGTTATCCGAGAGACCATGATAAAAAGCAGCCACAAGGGCCTCATTGTTCCAAGCAACCTCTGCTGCCAGGGTATGGAATTCAAAGGCGTAATTGGCAACCGTTCTCATACTCTGATGGACATGAGGCTCTTGGCAGCAAAAGTGGAGGGTGCGGAAAAGTCAAATACACTTTTAAAGGAAGCCACAAACTCAGGGTAACTTAGGACAATGGGTTTTTGCATCTCCCATAGAGGATTTGCCCAGGCCAAGGCTCTATCTGAAAACAAAGAAATAACAAAGCCTACTTTGCTTCTTTCCATGGGGAATGCCAGGAGCAGTATCTCAAAGTTTATGCCAACCTGGTGGAGAAACTCTCTGCATTGAACTGGATCAGGTGAGCAGTGTGAATCAGGAGCGTCTGTAACGCTATGGCAAACTGATCCATGCAGTGATCCTGCTCATCCAGTCTGGAAAAAAATATTATCACTAGGTGGATTACCTGCATCATCTGAATTTATGTCCTTTGCCTACTGTCAGGAACCATGATTCAGATGGAGACAGAACATGCAGTTAAAATCACATCTTTTAATATAATAGTAAAAAATGGTACAAATAGAAAACGTAGTCAAAACATAGCCAGGGTATGGTAGCCAAGTGGGTAGTCAGAACAAGCCAGTAAATCAGGAAGCCAGAGATCAGCATAGTCAAAGGCAGCATACAGGATCAGGAACCAGAAGGGACATTAGCCAGGCAAGTCTTCAAAAGGAACACAGCAGAGAGTCTCTTGATATGTTTGACCAAGGTGAAGGCACAGGAGAAATGAACCAGGCCGTTTAAATAGCCAGTAGGGACTGGCTGTAGGCTGGAATGATGAGTGGGAAATGATCACCGGGTGAGCCACATTGGAACGATGAGTGCTGGCAATTAACTGACAGCTGAGCAACCTAAGAGCTGAGAAGGAGGGCTGAGAGCTCAGCACTGACAAAACTGGAACTTTAATCAGAAAATGAAGGCACAATAAATCACATTAGGCTGATCCCCATTCTTGGCACTGTGCCTAAAATCAGAGCCACCTGAGGCCAATCTGCTGACAACTTTAAGATTTACTGTTGCCGAAGGGGGAAGAAAACAACAGTAATGACAGAGACTGTGCAGGGGGAACACAGATTAGGAAGGGAGAAAAGAAAATCATGAGAGGGGACAGGACAAACTGTGCTGCCAGGGAGACATCCTTTCCCCCTGATATTCTCACCTTTCCTCCTCATTGGCAGATCTGTGCACTTCAGCACTGTCAAGCTTTTGTCAGTCTTCCTCTATAACTTTGTCAAGACATACAATCAAGGCTAGAAATGTACATATCTTGTTTGAAGAAAGTTACATATAGTTTTTGAGACCAAGGAGAGGGTGAGAGGGGAAGTGGCTGCTCCAGGCTTTAACAAAATGGCAGCTTCCAGCAAGAAGAAACAGGAGCAATGCTGAAGGCAATTTACAGCACACACTAATCTTGGTAGCTTAATTATTAATGTGAAATGTATGTTCTTTTGTTAAAGAACATTAATTATCAAACTGTTATGGGTAAAGTTCCACTTTAATATCACAGACAAGTTTCATCTAATTTCTCTATTAGGGTATATTAAAAGACTTTACAATACAATATATAAATCAGATTATCTATTAATTTAATCTAAAATTTAAACAAAATCTCTCTGCAATATGAAACATTCCACTTTCTGCGCAAGTACAGCAGCAAACATTGAGGCAGTACATTGGGGCCTATCTGATACTGAATGACCTCATTAGTATGTTGCTGCTCTTTCAGTTTCCATTTAGAGACTGAGGGCAAGGGGTGACCTACCTGTACTGTGTAGCTGCAGTACAGTAAAGTCAGTCCACCTGGCTGAGTGCTGTGTGACAGAGCTAAGTGAATCTCAAGAATTGGGAAACAGAGTTCAAACTTGAAGAGAACATACAGTGATATTGTGCATATATATTCTTTATTATGTTCGGGACTAAAAAATGTTCTTCCTTTTGCACATGATAAGCATGGTGGCTCAGTTGGTAGCACTTTAGCGTCTGGACTGAAATGGGGCCCTTGGTCTGAATCTCAACCAGGACACTGTACTTGCAATGAGTTTGCATGTTCTCCTTGTGCTTGTGTGAGTTTCCTCTCACACTCCAAAGAGTGTGTGAGTTTCCTCTCACACTCCAAAGAGTGTGTTAGGTTAATTAGCTCCTGCCTAATTTGCCCTAGTATGTGTGTTCAAGCTCCTTGAGGGTGGGGACTGATGTGAAAGAATAATACATGTAAAGCACTGAATAAACTTACTGCAATTTATAAATACCTGTAATAATAAATGATTAAAATATTTTTGCAATCTTATCCACACCTAGCAGGTGAAGCTCTGTATTGCTATTCACATATTTATTTGTTTATCCATTTCTGCTTTTTTTACATAGGTAAATTTGAAATATTGGAATTTTCCACTGCTTCCCAGAGGACACACCCTCTGCACCCTTGTATAAAGCTCAAGAAGGGGGAGAGGAACTAAGCATTTTGCCCATTTTACCACCATTTGCTTAAAATATTATGGTGCATTACATTGTATTCTAACTAATCCAGACTGTTGAAAAATGTGTTATCTTTTTCACTTAGCACTAAAATCTCTATTTTTAGAAATAATTGTCTGGTTCTATTTTCTGAATCAGCCTAAAATACATAAAAACGAAACCTTTCAGCACTTTTGCCAACACGGAAGATATATTTATATAATCAGTGCACAAATGAACTACCTTAGTTACATTTGTAAAACCTGTACCCTAGTACCACTACCTGCAACATCATTGCTGAAAAGTTAAAGAATAGTACTAAAGGCCAGCATTTCAGGAATAGTTCACCCAATACTGGTAACATGGTTTTGGATTGCATGAGAACATGAAGTTTATACAAAATAACATTTCTTCTCTACCTACATTGGCTATGCTTTATTTCCCCTAGCACCACTAACATTTGTCTAAAGTGTATGTAAAGACAGAACTCTGGATTCCAGTCACAGATCTTTAGCCTATAACAAAGAGTTATTATTAATGTTCAATGTTCTAGCTTCGGCAGCTCTTCACAAATCGTGAAACCAGCCAAAAAACTGGGGTCATCCAAATTGAGAAGTCCACGTAAATAAAAAAACAAGAGAACCAAACTTCTCGAAAGTCCAAAAATGTGGCAATAGGACCACAAATTATAACCAAGATGTTTTAGGGGACAACAATCCATCTTCATCAGGGCCAGGACATTGTAGCCAAAATGTGTCAATTGAACTCAACACAAAGGCTCCTGATAATACAAACTGAAGTGCAATGTCAATAGTACAAGAGAAAAGGGGAATCATCCAATGGGGGCAAATGTTTCAGTGACAAGTGACAACTGTCTAACATGGGAATTCCCCCCACTTTGGGATATCATCTCTGATTTCCTGTGGTGTATTCAGGACAGGAAATAAAGGGAAATTTCCCTAGCAGGGATCTAGGTAGCAACAGGAAACCTGACAGGGGTTGTAACTCCTTCACATACTATCTAAAACAAAAAAAAAAATTGAATATAAATACACTTTAGTGAATGTGTGCTTTTACATGCAGGACAAACTAACAATTAGTATCATCCCCCACAGCAACTTATATTTGCCTTTCCTACGATCCCCAGCCTTACCATTCTCCACCAGGAGCAATAAGAAGATGCTGTTTGTAAGCTTCAAGTTGATGTTAGTCAGAAGTTACACAGGACTAATGGTTCTATTGTCACCCTCATGTAATGAACATGGTGCCTGAGTCATTACTTGGTAAACACCAGCACTGGTAGGAACTGGAGTGAGCCACATGCTCTCCCATATCTGGAAGTATCAGGTATTTCTCTCTGCTCCTGTCAGTAACCATAGTGACAGGGGAAGTAAATGTGGGTTTATCCTTCTGCAGGGGCTTGCATTAAAGTGAACCTGTTGCTTTACCAATCATAGAAGAGCACATTAACTTTAATGATTCAATCATCTCGTTTCATTTCCAGTCTATGTCCTACAAGCAGAGACTGAAGTATAATTATTAAAAACAACCTGTCAGAATAAGAAAAAATGGTAGCTTCAATTGCTGACTTATTTTTGAAGGTTTAATTTCCAGGGCTGTCATCGTTATCCTTTTTTCACTACTAACTTACTAAACTGGAACAAGCTTGAAGTCAGTGAAGTGTCTACTCTGCACATACCTCCAAACCACTGACATACCAAGCAATGCAGCAAAGCATATGATTGGCAATCCTGGGGTTTGGGCCTTTAAATCACGTAAAGGCAAAATCATTACATATATTGAAAAAAGGGAAAAATGAAACATTTTGAAAAATATTTAAGTTATGCTAAGAATATGCATGCATCATACATACTAGGGGGACTACAACTGGGGGAATCCATAGTGGAGAAGGATCTCAATGTTTTGGTAGATCACAAGCTTAAAGCGGAGGTCCACCACCCGCCGCCGCCCCTTTAAAAATTAAAAGTCAGCAGCTACACATACAGTAGCTGCTGACTTTCAACTTTAGGACACTTACCTGTCCTGGAGTCCAGCAATTTTGGCACCGCCACCAATCTTTGGTGGCTGGTCAAGTGCTGCCGTTGCCATTGAGGGTAAGGGTACCTGGCAGTGGAGCCTTTCGGCTTCACATCGGGCCCCTACTGTGCATGCGCAAGCCGCCCCTGTGCTTTCTCACTGGCCCGGCGGCAGAGGAGGAGGAAAGAGCTAGGTTGCTGAAGTCAGCAGCTGCGGCCTGGGCTTCTGTATGTGGGATAAAGGACACCTGTCAAAGACAGGTATCCTCTCCCCCCTCCCCCAAAAGGTGCCAAATGCGACACCCAAGGGGGGGAATCCAACGAGCGGAAGTTCAACTTTTTTGTGGAACTCCGCTTTAATAATAGCATGCAATGCCAAGCTGTGGTTTCCAAAGCGAGCAAAGTCCTTTCTTGTATTAAGAGAGGTATGGACTCCTGAGAGAGAGATCATTAAAAGAGGTATGGACTCCAGAGAGAGATATCATTTTTCCCCTGTACATTTTGCCCCTCCCCTTTAAAAATTAAAAGTCAGCAGCTACACATACAGTAGCTGCTGACTTTTAACTTGGGGACACTTACCTGTCCTGGAGTCCAGCGATGTCGGCACCGCCACCGATCTTCGGATCGGCTGGTCAAGTGCTGCCGCCGCCATTGAAGGTAAGGCAGCCACGGCCTGGGCTCCTGGATGTAGGAAAAAAGACACCTGTCAAAGACAGGTATCCTCTCCCCCCTCCCCCTGAAAGGTGACACCTGAGGGGGGGAGAAATCCGATGAGCAGAAGTTCAACTTTTGTGTGGAACTCACAAAATGCCAAGCTGCGGTTTCCAAAGCGAGCAAAGTCCTTTCTTGTATTAAGAGAGGTATGGACTCCAGAGAGAGAGAGATCATTTTGCCCTTGTACAAATCATTAGTAAGACCTCATCTGGAATATGCAGCTCAGTTTTAGGTACCAGTTCACAAAAAGGATATTGGGAACTGGAGAAAGTGCAGAGAAGGGCAACCAAACTGATAAGAGTCATGGAGGAGCTCAGCTATGAGGAAAGATTAGAGGAACTGAATTTATTCTCTCTTGAGAAGAGAAGATTAAGGGGGGATATGATCAACATGTACAAATATATAAGTTGGCCATATAGTGAACTTGGTGTTGAGTTATCCACTTTAAGGTTATCACAGAAGACAAGGAGGCACTCTTTACGTCTAGAGGAAAAAAGATTTCATCTCCAAATGCGAAAAGGTTTCTTCAAAGTAAGAGATGTGAAAATGTGAAATAGACTCCCCCCAGAGGTGGTTCTGTCCAGCTCAGTAGATTGCTTTAAGAAAGGCCTTCATCCCAAAGGCTATATTCTGTACCTATACAAATCATTTTCAATAAAAACTTTCCCCCGCTGACTGCAGGGATTCCCTCATCCCATCCACTGGTAGAGGGTGACGTCATCCACAGTAGTTCCCCTGACTGGTCTCTCGGCATACCCCATCAGACGCAGGCTCTGTCTCCCCTCCTCTCCACGAGTGCCTGCTCGTCCCTCAGGCCCAGCTGAGACGTCCAGAGCCCACTTCACAGCAGCTTCCTCCCGGAGCTTCCATACACTAGTCTATGTGGTAGCATTCTGCACACCTCACAGTGGCATGCCATCACCATCCCCACAGCAACACTGCTCATTGCAACTCCCTGGGATCCACAGCCCGGTCCTGTATGGTCCTCTCTCCATCCCAGCATGGCAAAGGGCGCCCCCATGAACCACCAGCAGCACCCTTGGCTTGAGGGTCTACCTCCTCACTTCCTGCAGCCAAGCATTGTAATACCATTACATTTATTGAATATGACAGTATTTATTCCTTTTTGCTCTAGCAAGGGTCATACTTTCTAGTGTCATTAGGAACTTTTTGGTATTATCAATTTTTATCTTTCTGCCTGAATAAACATTTTGGAATTTGACCACTTCAGTCGAGCATCCTAATTTACACAACATTGAACTCTGGTCTTCAGAGCGCTGCATTCTGTTTGTAGCAGATTGGATCATGCTTTGCTGTTTTTTTTGCCTTCCTCTGGATCAACTGTGTTTATATGATTGTGTATATGGGATTGTATGATATACAGTGTACAGTATCTCACAAAGTGAGTACACCCCTCACATTTTTGTAAATATTTTATTTTATACCCCTGTCCACCTGCATTTAATGACCAGGAAGAGAGCAGAGGAGAGTTCTATCCTGGATCTCAGAGGGAGAAAGCTGAATGAGCTCTGTCTAACCTGGACTCAAAAAGCAAGGTTTGCACTGTGCTTATGTTTTGTGGGTGTCAGGGACAGCCCCACACTGTATAGAAAGGAACCTGATTGTTTAGTTTAGTGCCAGATGGCGAGGTTTTGTTTTCTGTTCTTTTATGTGTTTTTGAGCTTGCAAACCTGTAATAATAAACCTGTCAAGCTGCCAGATTTCAAAGAAACTGACCTCCCTACTGAGTCTTTTCCCCTGAAGAATGATCCCCACAAGCTAATCTCCCACAATATATATACAGTATCTCCCAAAAGTGAGTATACCCCTCACATTTTTGTAACTATCTTATATCTTTTCATGTGACAACACTGAAGAAATGACACTTTGCTACACTGTAAAGTAGTGAGTGTACAGCTTGTATAACAGTGTAAATTTGCTGTCCCCTCAAAATAACTCAACACACAGCCATTAATGTCTAAACCGCTGGCAACAAAAGTGAGTACACCCCTAAGTGAAAATGTCTAAATTGGGCCAAAACTGTCAATATTTTGTGTGGCCACCATTATTTTCCAGCACTTCCTTAACCATCTTGGGCATGGAGTTCGCCAGAGCTTCACAGGTTGCCACTGGCGTCCTCTTCCACTCCTCCATGACAACATCACAGAGCTGGTGGATATTAGAGACCTTGTGCTCCTCCACCTTGCGTTTGAGGATGCCCCACAGATGTTCAATAGGGTTTAGGTGTGGAGACATGCTTGGCCAGTCCTTCACCTTTACCCTCAGCTTCTTTAGCAAGGCAGTGGTCATCTTGGAGGTGTGTTTGGGGTCGTTATCATGTTGGAATACTGCCCTGTGGCCCAGCCTCTGAAGGCAGTGTCTTCCCTGAGGAAGAAGTATGAAATAATTGACAAACTTCGAAACATGTTGGAGATGGAGCCAAACTCTACATATCAGGATGCACTATATGCCTGAGGGTCTTTTTGCTCCTACACTAGTATATAATATTATGTGGTTCATATTTTATTGTAATTGATGGTTGTGTGCTGTGACTTTAGGGTCACCTTCTCTACATGTGACAATTTTTAACCTTGATGTAATAAATTGTATTTTTTTTTACTATTGAGTTGTTTTCGATATCACTGTTGCACCAAATCCCTATGGGCTTTTTCCTTGGTAAGCCTCTGAAGGGGGGGATCATGTTCTTCTTCAGTATGTCACAGTACATGTTGGCATTCATGGATCCCTCCATAGAACCGTAGCTCCCCTGTGCCAGCAGCACTCATGCAGCCCCAGACCATGACACTCTAACCACCATGCTTTATTGTAGGCAAGATACGCTCGTCTTTGTACTCCTCACCTGGTTGCCGCCACACACGCTTGACACCATCTGAACTAAATAAGTTCATCTTGCATCCCATCAGACCACAGGACATGGTTCCAGTAATCCATGTCCTTAGTCTGCTTGTCTTCAGGAAACTGTTTGTAGGCTTTCTTGTGCATCATCTTTAGAAGAGTCTTCCTCCTGGGATGACAGGCATGCAGACCAATTTGATGCAGTGTGTGGCGTATGGTCTGAACACTGACAGGCTGACCCCCCACCCCTTCAGCCTCTCCAGCAATGCTGGCAGCACTTATACGTCTATTTCCCAAAGACAACCTCTGGATATGACGCTGAGCACATGCACTCAACTTCTTTTGTCGACCATGGCCTGTTCTGAGTGGAACCTGTCCTTTTAAACCACTGTATGGTCTTGACCACCATGCTGCAACTCAGTTCCAGGGTATTGGCAATCTTCTTATAGCCCAGGACATCTTTATGTAGAGCAACAATTCTTTTTTGCAGATCCTCAGAGAATTCATTGCCATGAGGTGCTATGAGTGATAACACCAAATTTAACACACCTGCTCCCCATTCACACTTGAGACCTTGTAACACTAATGAGTCACATGACACCGGAGATGGAAAATAGCTAATTGGGCCCAATTTGGACATTTTCACTTAGGGGTGTACTCACTTTTGTTTCCAGTGGTTTAGACATTAATGGCGGTGTGTTGAGTTATTTTGAGGGGGCAGCAAATTTACACTGTTATACAAGCTGTACAGTAACTACTTTACATTGTAGTAAAGTGTAATTTCTTCAGTGTTGTCACATGAAAAGATATGATAAAATATTTACAAAAACTTGAGGGGTGTACTCACTTTTGTGAGATACTGTATATATATATATATATATATATATATATATATATATATAGTGACATTATGCAAGGCGCACAATGGACGGGCGATACTTGTCGCCTTGCATGTGATTATTTTGAGGCGGCTAGCAAGAGTCCGACCCAGGTTTTGCCAGCCACCATGGCATAGCTGGTTCCAGCCCAGACTTTCTGGTCCACTCAAACCCCTGCTTTGTGGAAGTGGGTCAGTCATGGGGACCCCAAAACTGGAAACCAATTGCTGGACCTCGTGGAGAGATACACTGCTGCTGAGGACTTGTTGCACCCATCTGCACCCCACTCCAATGTATCTAGGGGTGAAAGATCGCCCGACAGACCTGATAAGACTGTTCCAGAGGTCAAGGGTGTGGGGAAGTTTGATAAGACTTCTATGGCTAAAGAGACTATGGTTTCTAGACCTGGAGACTGGCCAAAGAGGCCAGGAAGGTCTTGGGGACCCTTGAGAGGACACATACAGTGCTACCGTTGCAATGCATTGGGCCATATTGCTGCATATTGCCCCCTGAATGATGAACCCATGCAATGCGATTATACTAATTTTAATAGATGTCTTTCTCTTTTTCCACAGATCGCATATACAGCATCATGTTCAAGTCGCATGGAGAAGCAAATGTGTGTGATTTTTGTTGATGGGAGACCAGTCACTGCACTGCTTGACTCGGGTAGTGTGGTAACATTGGTAAAAAGCAAATGTGTAAACCCTGCAAGGTTACACCCTAGCACTGTTGGAGTCATTTGCATCCATGGGGACACTCGTGATCTTGTGGGACCAGTAGTAAAATCTGCCGGGGACACCAGCACATCCTGGTGATCCTGGACAATGCGACCCGCTATCCTGAGACCATACCCTTGCGGAATACCTCCGCTAAGACTATCACCAAGGAACTGGTCCAGGTGTTTAGTCGGGTGGGGACCCCTAAAGAAATCTTGATGGATCAGGGTACCCCATTCATTTCCAGAGTGACCAGAGAATTGTGCAAGCTGTACAAAATCTCCCATCTCCATACCTCTGTTTACCACCCTCAAACTGAAGGTCCATGGAAAGGTTTAACAAGACCCTCAAGAGTATGCTAAAAAAAGGTGGTGGATAAAGATGGGCGAAATTGGGATTTTTTTTGCTGCCGTACCTCATGTTTTCCATATGAGAGGTAGATATCCCAGGGGGTTGCTAGATGTCGCAAAAGAGACGTGGGAATGAGAGGCCACCCCATATAGAAGCGTCAAAGGGCACATCTCCTTGATGCAGGATCAAATCGCGGCTGTCCTGCCCCTTGTACTAGAGCATATGGAGCAAGCCCAGGAAGCCCAGAGAAGGGTTTACAATTGGGGCGCCAAAACCAGAACCTTAAACCCTGGAGACAGAGTGCTGGTGCTAGTCCCCACGGTCGAAAGTAAATTCCTGGCAAAGTGGCAGGGTGCCTTTGAGATTTAGGGAAAGAGTAGGGGAAGTAAACTACAAAGTTTACCAGCCTGGGAAAAGGAAATCGGAGCAGATTTACAATGTTAATCTCCTAAAACCATGCAAGGACAGAGAGAGTTTAGTGGCGGTGCCCACTCCCCAAAAGGACAGATTACCCCTGACCCCGGATGTCCCCATAACCGAGTCCTTGTCACTGATGCAACAAAATGACATTAAGGAATTTGTCAGTAAAAATAGAGACTTTTTCTCTTCCCTACCTAGACTGACCACTGTGCTACAACATGACATAATCACGGAACCAGGGGTCCGTGTAAATGTAAAACCCTACCGAATACCTGAGGCTAGATGAGAGGCGGTGGCGAGAGAAATAAAAACCATGTTGGAGTTAGATGTGATAGAGGAGTCCCACAGTGCCTGGTCGAGCCCTATAGTACTGGTCCCAAAGCCTGCTGGCACTGTACGGTTATGTAACGATTTAAGGAAGCTGAATGAAGTGTCTAAGTTTGACGCATACCCGATGCCTTGGAATGACGAACTTGTGGATAGGTTGGGAGGTGCCCGGTACATAACAACCCTAGACCTAACTAAGGGATACTGGCAGATCCCCCTAACGGAGGGGTCCTTCCAATACAAGTGAATGCCGTTTGGTCTGCATGGGGCCCCTGCATCATTTCAGAGGCCGCATCAGCCCTATTCAGCCGCCTATCTGGATAATGTGGTCATCCACAACCCAGATTGGGAATCACATCTGCCCGGTATGCAGGCAGTGGTAGATTCACTGAGGGTAGCAGGTTTAACAGCCAACCCAAAAAGTGTGCCATAGGTCTATAGCAGGCCAAATACCTTGGGTATATTATTGGTCGGGTCTGATTAAGTCCCAGACCAATAAGATCGAGGCCATTCAAAAGTGGCCCCAACCTGTGAACAAGAAACAGGTTCGGGCCTTCCTGGGGATTACAGGGTATTACCGATGCTTCATCCCCAACTTTGCCACCATTGCCGTACCTCTGACAGATCTGATGAAGGGTAGAGGGTCAGGAATGGTTAAGTGGAATCCCAAAGCTGAGAAGGCCCTACAGAAGCTGAAGCAAGCCCTTTGTGTACAGCCGGTGCTTGTGACCCCAGACTTCACAAAGGAGTTTGTGATTCAAACCGATGCCTCTGAGGTGGGACTAGGTGCTTTTCTGACCCAGATCAGAGACGGTGAGGAGCAGGAAGCTTAATAGACACGAAAGGAATTATGCCATTGTGGAGAAGGAGTGCTCGGCTATCAAGTGGGCCTTAGAGGCCCTAAAATACTACCTGCTGGGAAGGTCATTCAGGCTAGTCACCGACCATGCCTCCCTTAAGTGGATGCGTGACAACCGGGAGAAAAATAGCCGGGTAACTAAGTGGTTCCTGGCCCTACAGCCATGTAAGTTCTCAGTGGAACACCGATCTGGAAGGCTCCAAAATAATGCCGATGGTCTTTTCCGGGCTCACTGCATGGTCGGGACAGTTGCTCCGCCCGAGGGGCTTGAGCAGGGGGGGGAATATGTGACGTTATGCTAGGCGCCACAATGGATGGGCGATACTGCATACCTTGCATGCAATCATTTTGAGGCGACTTGTGTTTTGTCAGCCACCGTGGCAGAGCTGGTTCTGGCCCGGACTTTCTGGTCCACTCAAACCCCTCTCCACTTGTATTTAATGACCAGGAAGAGAACAGAGGAGAGTTCTATCCTGGATCTCAAAGGGAGAAAACTGAGTGAGCTCTGTCTGCTAGCTTGAACTCAGAAAGCAAGGTTTGCACTGTGCTTTTGTTTTGTGGGTGTCAGGGAGAGCCCCACACTGTATAGAGAGGAACCTGATTGTTTAGTTTAGCGCCAAATGGCGAGGTTTTGTTATCTGTTCTTTTATGTGTTTTTGAGCTTGCAAACCTGTAATAATAAACCTGTCAAGCCACCAGATTTTAAAGAAACTGACCTACCTACTGAGTCTTTACCTTTGAAGAGTGATCCCCACAAGCTAATCTCCCACAATATTTATACAGTATCTCCCAAAAGTGACTACACCCCTCACATTTTTGTAACTATTTTGTAAAGTAGTGAGTGTACAGCTTGTATAACAGTGTAAATTTGCTGTCCCCTCAAAATAACTCAACACACAGCCATTAATGTCTAAACCGCTGGCAACAAAAGTGAATACACCCCTAAGTGAAAATGTCCGAATTAGGCCTAATTAGCCATTTTCCCTCCCCAATGTCATTTGACTTGCTGGTGTTACAAGGAAGTTCAACATGGCACCTCATGGCAAAGAACTCTCTGAGGATCTGAAAAAAAGAATTGTTGCTCTACATACAGATGGCCTAGACTATAAGAAGATTGCCAAGACCCTGAAACTGAGCTGCAGCACCGTGGCCAAGACCATACAGCGGTTTAACAGGACAGGTTCCACTCAGAACTGGCCTCGCCATGGTCGGCCAAAGAAGTTGAGTGCACATGCTCAGCGTCCTATCCAGAGGTTGTCTTTGGGAAATAGACATATGAGTGCTGCCAGCATTGCTGCAGAGGTTGAAGGGGTGGGGGGGTCAGCCTGTCAGTGTTCAGTCCATACGCCACACACTGCATCAAATTGGTCTGCATGGCTGTTGTCCCAGACGGAAGCCTCTTCTAAAGATGATGCACATGAAAGCATGCAAACAGTTTGCTGAAGACAAGCAGACTAAGGACATGGATTACTGGAACCATGTCCTGTGGTCTGATGAGACCAAGATAAACTTATTTGGTTTAGATGATATCAAGCGTGTGTGGCAGCAACCAGATGAGGAGTACAAATGCAATGCTGAAAAATAATGGTGGCCACACAAAATATTGACACTTTGGGCCCAATTTGTACATTTCCACTTAGGGTGTACTCACTTTTTTTTTGCCAGCGGTTTAGACATTAATGGCTGTGTGTTGAGTTATTTTTAGGGGACAGCAAATTTACACTGTTATCCACTTCAAGCTTCGGCCCCGGAAGGATTCCCCAGGTTAGGACCAGAGCACTTTTTGTGATTCGGCACTGTGTCATTTTAACTGACAATTGCGTGGCCGTGCGACGTTGTACTCAAACGAAATTTGCGTCCTAACGTGTTCTAACTGTGGGGGGGCTGTTACGGGCATATGAGATCTAACTGATCCCAGTGACAGGAATCAGTAGATCTCCTATGCCCATACTGACAGAGCGGGGAACCGCCGTGTTTACATTGGCGGTTCCCCGTTCTTTTTGTTGTGGCCGCTCATCGGCGCTCGCCGGCAGACATGGGGTCCGCGGGCACACTCCTCCGGAGTACGACGGGCTTGCACGCGCCCCCTAGCGGCCACTCCGCAAATCGCCGTTTATTTACAGCGATTTGCGGGATGCATCCACACTGCCGCAGTAAATATACTGCGCGCGGTGTGGAAGCGGTTAAGCAAGCTGTACACTCACTACTTTACATTGTGGCAAAGTGTAATTTCTTCTGTGTTGTCACATGAAAAGATAACATAAAATATTTACCAAAATGTGAGGGATGTACTCACTTTTGTGAGATGCTGTATATATATATATATATATATATATATTTATATATATTATAGTTGAACTGGATGGACTTGTGTCTTTTTTCGACCTGACTAACTATGTAACTATGTATGTAACTGTCTTTATATACTATTACTAAAAAGTATATATACATATAAAAATAAACTACTCAAGAGGTCATCTCCAAAGACCCAAAACATGCCAATATAGGATTGCACTAGAACAATATAATGAGATAATGTGATCCTGCTGGAATTAACCAGACACTGACAATGCCTGGAGAGATATTAAATGTCAGATAGTTGGCAGCCCCAGGGTGGAAGGCTGAACTGCAGAGTAAACAGACAAACCAGGCCTGCATAAGATTAAATTCCTTTGACTGGCACACTTGGCTTTTGAATCTCACAAAACAAGACCAGTCAAAACGACATCTGTTGTACACACCGTATGCATAGATAATTTGCATCCACTGGAGTAAGACTGGACTTTGATGTTCAATTTTCATGCGCACAGGTGGCTATTTTACTGAATATGTTAATGAGTGTTTTTATCAATTTATATTATCTGCACATACAGTGATGTGTTCAACATTACTGGTTTTGTTGAATGTTTCTATAGTCTATAATTTTTACACTACTCTATTATATTTTAATTGTTTTTATGGGTTTTTATGGGTTTAGGGGTACAGAGCTGTGAGTAAAGATATACAGTATATTCTTTACAAAAAAAGTTATTTTTCCTTTTCAATATATGTATTGATTTTGTTATTTGGCCTTTGCTTTGCTGGTTTTTTGAGGGATACCTAAAACCCTATACACATTATTGTTTTCATTATTATAGTTTGAAGTCAAGGTCCTTTTCCCAGTCTTGTGTTTTTCTTACCCTTGTATGGAACTTTCTTGTGAGATTCTGAATTGGTTTTCTTGTAGAACTATTTATCTCCTGAATTCTCACCTTTAAAATCCTGTCAGTACATCAGTAACAGCAGCAACCATGTTTCTATCCTTTTAAAGAATCTACGATTATCCTTGGAACTCCACAGTTTTTATACTCTGCATAGCAAACTGCACATTTACTGTACATGGCCATAATCTACCATCTGTGATTCTGGAAGGATTGAACTGCAGTCAAATCATCTATAGAGTTTATTATACTGCGGTCTTTTCATTTCAGAAAAATAGACATACATTTTCAGCTGAAACCCTATTGTTCTATATTGTCATTGATTAGGAGAAGCTTTAGTGGTGTTTGCCAATGATATACATATTCATGCTGCAAAGATATGTTTGTAGAATTGGGGAAAGATCATGTACCAATCCATTTAAGTGCAAACACCATCTGATGTGCATGATTATGCCTCTTGGTTCCTTCTTGGCCTCTTTCCAGGCCATAATGGCTGAGATCATAAATAATATATCCATAAACACAAAACATAAATGATGCCAATATGTTTTAAAGCAAATCTGTCTGGCCTTAAAGTACAACTGAAGGCAACATACATATTTTAGTAAATCCCCATATAAAGACCTGAAAGTTACACATGGTAATAAACATAATAACTGAAATGATTATTTCCCTACCATGTAGCTGTGATTGGGGTCTATAATTCCCTCCATCAGTTCTCCTTAGCTGTATAGTGTAGTGATGATGGAAGGAGTTCTGCAGAGGTCAGGTGTTATTTCCTGTCAGTGAAATAGCTGCTCTATCCCACAGACATCCAGACTTCTATCATGCTCAGTCTATTTTACATAACACACACCCATCTGCCAATCAATAGCTGGGTGTGTGCTATGTAAAACAGCCACAAGATAGTACAGGTTACTTTGCACACAGATTTGTCTAGTAATCTATGTGCTTCTCTCTGTGTGCACTCCTCTGGTAATTTGTAATCTGGCAGAACAGAAGGAGCTAGGAGCTAGAGCAGTGGGCGGGCAAAGGCAGGACATAGGGGGGGTTGCACGGGGCTTCATGGGTCGACCATGGGGGGAGCCTAATAATGATTCTCTGCAGAACGAAATCCCTCAGCTTCCCATGTGATAGAAAGCCCTTCCCCCAGTGATGGCAAGACGTTTTTTGCAGAGAGAATAGACGCAAATGGGGACAACATGAGTCTAACACAGGCAATTCAAAAACCAGGAAGTAATGTTGTCACTTCACTAAAGGAAGTGCACATGAGAGCTGGAGACAAGGTAGATATCTCACCATCCTTACTGCTTTTTACAAAACAATCAGTAACATGTTTAACAGACTGTATAGGTACATAACATATTGATTTCTTCATTTTGACCATAGTTCTTCTTTAAGTGCAAAGAAACAGTCTTGCTGGATAGCAGACACTCGCTGCTGCCTGTTCTTTCCTTCCATCCTGCCTCCCCACTTAACCACTGGAACTCCCACAAAACTTCCTGAGAATGTACCAGACCAGGTCAAAGTCACAGTTTTATAGGCTAAGTTCATTCATTTTCATTAAAATATACTATGTTATCTAGGGACCTCAGTGTGGTAAAATGATGTGCAGTTTTCAGTTAGTTTCCTTAGTTCTATTGGCCTACCAGTAGGCCATGACCAACATTCTCAAAGCCTGCCACAAAAACTCCTAGTGAAATGATCAGCTGTGTCTTGCTCAAATTCCCAGGATGCTCAAAATCTTGGATGCTCACTTCCAGCATCAGAAGAACTAGCGCACGTCTGTATTCCAAACCATAGCAGGAACGTCTGAGGGTGAGGAAGAGCACACTGTACTTTGGAATGCAGAAATATGCTTGATCATGTGATGCTGGGAGTGAGAATCTAATGTTTGGAGCATTGGCTAATCACTTCAGTGGGAGATTCTGCTGCAGGTTTGAGGATGTCTATTTTTGCTTAGTGAAAAGGCAATTAAAACTAAGGATACTATATGAAGACCTCCAGCTTTTTTAACGCAGTATGGTATATGTTTGTGAAAATGTGAAGTTAGCCATTAAGTTTCCTCTAGTGCAGTGAATGCTAGGACATCTAGAGCACAGGAGGGTACTTCCTCTGTACTGGTTCCTCCACAGGAGCCAGATTGTCAGTTAGTGATGATGTAAGCGGCGACCATTTTGGATGGTTTCAGCTGCAGAGGAATGTTAAGGGGACCATGGCAACATCTTAGTTTATGTATAAAAAAGCATCATATTTATGTTTCTGATGTAATAGGTGTTGCAGCTCCATTCAAATTAAGGAGATCTTCAATACAGTAGAGCAGCGGTCTCTAAATTGCGGCCCATTGCTTGCCTTTATCCGGCCCTTGAGGTACTATTCCATCCAATGACACCAACAATGGGGCACTATTCCTCCCACTGACACCAATGATGGGGCACTTTTCCTCTCACTGACACCAACAACGGGGCACTATTTCTCCCACTGACAACAACAATGGGCAGCATTCCTTCCACTGACACCAACAATGGGGCACTATTACTCTCACTGACACTGGCAATGGGGCACTATTCCTCTCACTGACACCAACAACGGGCAATATTCATCCCACTGACATCAACAATGGGCACTATTCCTCCAACTGACACCAAAGATTGGGCATTGTTTAGTCCCACAAGGACATTTCAACTGGCCCTAGTCTGGCCCCCTAATGTTTAAAGGACAGCAAACTGGCCTTTTGTTTAGAAAGTTTGGAGACCTCTGCACTAGAGTGATAAAAAACAGAGAGTGCACTGGCCTCATCAATCAATCATCAGTTGATAAGGAGGATGTCAGTGTTCTGCATAGCATCCTTGTTTGACTCTCCCCTGCCCCTCTCCATCAGTGTTGGGGTCACATTAGCTGAGTGATGGGGAAAAACTGAGAGAGAACATTGAAATAACAGTCAGTTCCAGTTTGCAAAAAATGCATTTGCTTTGGAAGAATAAATCATCTCTAACATTGGGTGTCCTAAATGTGTGGATGTTGCTGCATTATATAAAACTATTAGAATGTTTTTTACAGTTTAGAATGTCCATAATTTTTAAAGGGTGCCTTGACTGAAAAAAGGTTGAGAAACACTGATCTAGATGATCAATGGAAAGACTTCTTCAGCAAACTACAGCTTTTACAAGTCAGTTGATGCATTTCAAGGGAGAAGCCCTCTTTCTCAGAGCCCCTCAGATATATATAAGGCTTACCTGTAGGTACAGTGAATATATCCTAAACTTGCACAGTTTAGGAGATATTAACTGTATATGCTTGTACCGACGTCATCAGCGCATGCACACTGAAGAAACGGCCTGCTCGTGCCATTTCTTCTGGGCCCGGGCCGTAACCGGTGGCTCCCGCGCGCATGTGGGAGCGATGTCATCACAGCGCCGGAGCCCGCGAACCAAGATATAACTAAGGGAAACATGTCGCCGGTCACAGCAGTAGCTCATTATGCCTTTGTCTTGTAGGATTTTTTGTGTTTTGTTTTTTGAGTTTACAACCACTTTAAAACCTCTGGGCTGCTAAGTATTATTACCAACAAGTTACTAGTTTGAATTATCATTTGCTGGTTGAATCCCACCAAATTCCCTACACCCCTGATAGCACTTGAAATAACTCTGCTGACTTTCTGAATCCTGAAATATATCCTGTGAATGTTTGATCGTACAAAAAGTACAATTCGATGTGACACTCTGTATTGCATTGTATGATATGGAAGGTAAGCACTTGGCATTGGGAAAAGCTACATTAAATTATAGAGATAATATTTTATACCCAGACAAGATTTATATCCATTAAACAACTTCCTTCTGCAAAAAAATGGTAAGGGCCAGAGCTTCAATCATGACAGCATTCAGTTAACGTCATTAATTGATATTTTTTCTGGTTCAAGCCATTATTTAGAAACCTCTTAAGTGCTTTCATTTAAGCGATGGCTTGGATTTATGGGCAAATAAATTGAGCCTAATTAGCTATTCAATCATTGTCGCACAGAGATAATGGTAATTACGACAGATTAACAAGGAACTGTGAGTTGTTTAGTGGGAGCCACAGAGCACGAGACACCATATTTTGTGCACCCAGCTGGAAATACAAGTAATACAGCCATAAAATTATGTAGGGACAACTTTATCTGCTGTGAAGGGACAGAGATAATTAAGAGCCCAAACATTTATTGCTATATCGCCCACTAAAACACAATTTCCCATGACAGAAATAAGGCACTGTTCAACAGAGTATAATCAATTCAACCAGCCATGTATAAGGAAATTCCACAATTGCACTTAAAACTGGAATCTCCTGGGACACTTGTGGTTCTATGTATACTAATATATATGTATTATATAACATACATTTCAATTTATGTGTACTGGTCCTTTAAGACAGGAATTTTACATTAGACGTAAGGTATTCTTTTAATTAGTTGGTGACTCACAAAGCATCAAAATCATTGGATACATATGGTAGCCAGGAAACTAGCGTTCTCAGAAAGAGAGTTAAGCAATTATTAATATACAGTATTAACATAGTGCCAACAGTTTGCACACTGCTTTACAAAATTAGAGCAGACAGTAGAGTTTAGGCACATTTACACATTTAGGTGCATTCAGCATTTTTCTGCTCAAAAGCTCCTCTCCAGAATGCACTGATGGCATTTTTTTTTTACACACTTCTCTTCTATCTTGCCTCTAAATGCCTATGTGTGCATGGCAACATAGGCTAACATAGAGGTGTGTTTACAGGCTGAAAAAATAGTCAAACACGTAGCGTTAAAAGTGGCGTTTTTTTTCCATCCTATGTGCATGAGGCCTTAGAATCAATAATACAAAAGAGATAATGAAAGTCACACAAACATGGACTCTTCATAGCAATGTCTCTGTGGCTCAGTCTGGGTAATCATAGCAGTTTAAAACAGAAAGTCTAGCTGAGAATAAATACTTTAGTAAAACAGAACACAGTGAGTGACCTCATAGACAGCATCCCT
This sequence comes from Glandirana rugosa, assembly GCA_018402905.1. Taxonomy (NCBI): domain Eukaryota; kingdom Metazoa; phylum Chordata; class Amphibia; order Anura; family Ranidae; genus Glandirana; species Glandirana rugosa. Next base: position 1,360,640 of record BLSH010482030.1, on the reverse strand, counting down.
CTCAGTAAGGTCAAGGGTAGTTCTGGTAACACCGGTGAACAGCTGGAGAGCTCCATGGACGAAGTGCCACCCCACAGGAACTAGAGTAGCTTTGTAGAATTTGGGGAGGTGCTCTCCACTGCATGCTTTTAGGCTCTGACCTCGCTTCCAGCACACTGGTTCTGACAGTGGAAGGCATATGATTCAACTACAGATCACTTGCCTAGTTAGCTTATCAGCTGAATAAGAAGGGAAGCTGAGAAACAATCTTCCCTGGGTGTATTCAGGAAATCAAGGAGTTGTAGAAAAAGGTGTTAAAGGAGCTTGGGCCTGCATCTGAGCATGGTGGATAAATGGGCTCTCTGCTACAAAGTGACAAGAGGGCAGCTTGTATAGTCATGATAGTCATTGTCATTATTTTTTTTAAACTAGAGTTACTTTTAAATAGCCAAAGTGGGGGGTTTTATCCAACACTATGTTGTTTGGGAGAAGACACAAAGGCCTAATACAGCATATATTGTTGACTCTTTAACATGTATGTGCTCAGCCAACTGGGAAAATTGATAGTTAGCATAGACTTTATATAACAGTAGCTGGCTGTTCTGAACTACATATATTAAAATTATGGAAATGTATCTGCCCGCATGTCTCAAGGGGGTAATGAGCAAATTACAGCAAATCCATTTGGGTTGAAGCGTTTTCTTCATTATTGTGTTTGCCGTCAAGAGTAAACGGTGGAATAGGAACGTGGGCAAGTAGCAAAGAGTCCCGACATGCATTTGTAATTAATGAAAGATCCAACTAAATGCTGACCTAATTAATGATTATTCTGTGGTTAACAAATTTTTTTATTATTTCAACCAGACCACTTAGAGACAGATAATGATTAGCATCAGGCAGTCATGTAACTGCACACAATGCAGATTTTCTACACAGTATAGCATACTTCAAGGAATGTATCTCTTTGGTGCGAATTTTGCTATCTCAGGTTTCTTGAGTTTTTAAATAATCCATTCATTTGAATCAAAATCAAGGATGTTTGTTTAGGTGAATTGGGAAATTTTTGCAATATGCATTGCAGTCGGTGAGGAAGGCAAGGTGTGTTTTAGTGGTTCTTAGGTTGGCTATTAATGGCTTCTATGGGTTATGCTAGCTCCTTTTAACTGCCCTGAACCTGTTTTTGTGCCACAAAACTTCTCCTCATATTATTTTATGTTTTTGCTTTTTACAGCAATGAATAACAAACAAGCTTGATGAAAAGTGATTGCTCAAATAACCAAAGAAATACACTTTCCCTCTGAATGGAAGAGCTTAATGACCCCCCAATGTACTAGGGCAATGGAGCTCCAACACACATATGTTGCAGTGCACCACAACGGAAAGTAAAGCGAAACCGTGTGTCATGGTGCGCTGCATTGTAAAAATGGTAGCTTTTTGCTGCATTTCCTGTCTGTTCATTTCAAAGGGCTGCCTTGATGCAACACATTTTAACATGCTGCAAAAGAAATTGTAAATTCTGTATAAAACTGTATTCCATTTGTATGCTTTGCTTATGTATTGCACAATGTACTTATTGTGCGCACAGCAATAATGTTTTGATTACTTGTTCACATTTTTTCGAGTACTAATAAGAAATTAGCCTGATGTTTGTAATCCGGCGCAACTATGCACAAGGCCCTTGCCCAATATGGATAGGGAATGGAGAATGTACTTAATAATGAATGGCTGTCTCAGCTGCTCTGTGATGACTCCTGAGGAAGTGTGAAGAAAGTGCCAACTGTTGCACATAAGCGCTTGAGACAGCTATAGAATCATGAACAAGGTGTAGAGCTCAAAGTTAATAGCAAGTGGTTTATTCTAAAAAAGACATAACACCTTGAATAAAAACCATAGGCATGAGCATAAATAAGCATATATTTAGAATATAAAAATGAAAAATAAAAATTATAAAAAAATAGTCATTGTAAATTGATCACTATAAAATCGCAGCTGAACGCTTGATTGTGTTGAATGCAAAAAATTGGGAAACAATTGTGATGAGGGACTTGTGGGGTCTACACATGAATGGCTCAAATTGAAAGGCTGGGAAATGGACTAGCATGTGTGTATGGTGACCACGAGTCAAGGAAACTGTTGGGAAGCACCTTGCTGAAATGGCACAGCTGTGAGTTTACAACCAGAAAGCAGGGAGTCTTACCCATTCTTGACAAAAAAGAGAAACAATTTCTATTGCAATCATTAGCACTCCATACTTTTATCATCTGCCGAAAGTGCACAAATCCCTAGACAAACCTCCAGGATGCCCCATCGTTGCCAGCACCAACAGCTTTCTTAGTAGTCTGTCACAATACATAGACCACTTCCTACAACCCATCATATGGGGTCTTCCAGCCTTTATAAAAGACTCAAGCCACATCCTGGAGATCCTACAACACTACAGATGGAGGACAATTACCATTGGGCCTCTTTGGACATGTGCTCCTTGTACACATCCATTCCTCACGATGTGGGTATTAGAGCTCTACAATACTTCTTGTACCAAGACCTCTCGATCAATTCACGACAGGCCCGTTTTGTCATTGAAAGTACAGAATTTTGCCTCAAACACAATTACTTCACTTTCCTGGATCAATTTTATTTACAGCTACAGGGGACAGCAATGGGAGCGAACTTTGCACCATGCTACGCCAATCTCACCATGGCATACTGGGAAGAACAATCAATCTGGAACAATAATCCCTTTGCCCAACATCTTGTGTTCTATGGTTGTTATATTAACGACATCTTAATTATTTGGAGTGGCACGAGTGACAAATTCATGTCCTTTGTTTCACACTGCAATAAGAACCAATTGGGCCTTAGTTTCACTCATGTGATTGATGAAACTAAACAAATTTTTTTAGACCTGGAGTTATCTCATGAGGACAATAGAATAATCTCGTCCAATTTTTGTAAACCCACAAGTGGCAACCCTTATCTTCATTACACAAGCTGCCACCATCCGTCTTGGCTAAGAAACATTCCAGGTGGCCAATTTAGACGGATAAGACGAAATTGTACCAAACAACAGGACTATATTGATCAAGGTAAATTGCTGACCACAAAATTCTTGGAAAAGGGGTTCCCAGAATCCCTCATAGAAGAAGCCTTTAAGAAACATCAAACTCAGGAAATGGCACCAGCCAGACATAGAAACCAAGGTAAAACTGGCGCCAGATTTATAACCGGATTCAATGATGATTACAAAAAAATCTCACAAATAATACACAGTCATTGAAAGATTTTGAGACTGGATCCAAAACTCAAGGAGTTCATATCTGATGCTCCGGATATCACCTTTAGAAAGGCTAAAACCTTAAAAAACATCCTGGCTCCAAGTAAGATGAAACCGACAGGTGACATCAGATCTGGAAACACAGGCTCGTTCGACAGTAGAACAGGGATTTTCCAGTGTCGGAAACGTGCATGTCTAACATGTCAGTTCATCACACACGGGAAGACCAGCGTCTGCGACTCCAAAGGTCACGAGTTCCAGATTAGACAGTTTACCACCTGCTCCTCAGACTTTGTTATTTACGTTCTCAAATGCCCCTGCAACTTACTCTATGTTGGTCGAACCATTCGCCCTTTCCGTAAGAGAATAGGGGAACATAGGAGATCAATACACAAAGGCGACGAACAACAGAGTGTACTGCGCCATTTCCTTACCCACCACAATCATGAAATCAGATGCCTGGAGGTTATGGTGATCGAAAAAATTGCTGACAGATCCCTAACATTCAATGACAAATTTGCACTATCGTGCAAGAAGGAAGCTTTTTGGATTTTCAAATTGAACACGCTTGGGCCCCATGGGTTGAATGAGGAGATTGAAACCAATCATCTCATCTAACTACTCAAGAAACATTCAAGAATTTTTCACTCAGTCTCTCCTAATAACCAATATCAAAAGCTCCGTTTTTTTTTTTTTTTTTTTTTTTAAAGAAGGGAAAAAGAAAAAGGAAAGGAAAAAAAAAAAACCTTTAATACAATGGTAAAGTTCAATTTAAGTGAAAAGTCTAGTTGTACTAAATTAATACAAATTAAACATCCCTTATGTTAAAAACAGTGCACTTAAAAAGGGAAATTGTTTTTAGGAGGCAAAACATTCTTCTTCAAGGAGATAGTATTTGTGTAATTAAAATTAGTGCATGAAAAACAAATTGGCCTAACCATATGTTTCTAGGTCATACGACGGCGGCTGCGATATCATGCACTGTGAGCGCGCATGCGCCGCCGGAGGCGCGCCCGTGCGCTCACTGTGTTTGGGGGGCCAGGGAACGGGTGCGGCAGACTCGATCTCCGCCGGCTACCCGCGATGCCCCCCCGCACGGATCTCCCTTCTGTAAGAGGGGGAAGGGCTGTGATCACAGCCTTCCTCTATATGGAAGCCGTGATCACTCCCCTTCCCCTACCAGGGCAGCCCACACACAGTTAGAACACGCCCAGGGAACACAGTTAACCCTTAGAGCACTCCCCCAGGTTAACCCCTTCACTGCCATGGCATTTACACAGTAATCAGTGCATTTTTATAGCACTGATCGCTGTATAAATGCCAATGGTCCCAAAAAAGTGTCAAAATGGTCCAACATGTCCACCGCAATATCGCAGTACCGCTAAAAATCGCAGATCGCCGCCATTACTAGTATAAAAAAAAACCCCAGAAATGAATTCTCATCATCCGTAAACGCGGCCACTTTTGCGCAAACCAATCAATAAACGCTGATTGCGATTTTTTTATCACAAATATGAGGAAGAATATAAATCGGCCAAAACCGATGAAAAAAATGTTTTTTTATATATTTTTTTGGATTTGGATTTTACCAAAAAGTAAGAAATTTGGGTTTTTTTACAAAATTGTCGCTCTTCTTTTGTTTATAGCAGCGATCAGAAATGACGCAGCGGTGATCAAATACCACCAAAAGAAAGCTCTATTTGTGGGAAAAAAAGGACGCAAATTTCGTTTGAGTACAACGTCGCATGACCACGCAATTGTCAGTTAAAGCGAAGCAGTGCCGAATCGCAAAAAGTGCTCTGGTTCTAAAGTGTGAAATCCTTCCGGGGCTGAAGTGGTTAAGGAAAG
>BLSH010482030.1:1337285-1351372 GCA_018402905.1 Glandirana rugosa | reverse complement strand
AGTCGTCCTATTGTTCTATAATCATCTCCTAGTTCTAAAGGGAAAGGTTCCTGCTTGTCCTGTAAGGGACAGATAATTGTTCTAAAATCATCGCCTACTCCTATAGAGTCAGGTTCTTGCTGTTGCTGTAAGGGACAGATTATTGTTCTATAATCATCTCCTAGTTCTAAAGGGAGAGGTTCCTGCTGATCTTGTAAAGGACAGATAATTGTTCTAAAATCATCGCCTACTCTTATAGGGTCAGGTTCCTGCTGAAAAGTGGTTAAATCTGGCATGTCCTAACTTTTTGAGTTACTACATTGGCACATAAGGCGGTTGTCCATTCGGGGACCGACAGTGCCTTCACTGTTCCGCACGACCGCCGCTGGTTCGATTTGGGAGTTCAGTGGGGCGGTAGGCGCTTACTCGCCCATCCCCCTGGCACACCATCCCAGGTGGGCTTGGGCACCAGCATCCCCCTGGTGGCGTTACCTGCGGGGTTAACACCTACCCAGACGGATGTGGAGCATGGCTTAACAAGGTAATCTTATTCTGTATTAACACTGCAAGAGAAATGTTTGGCTATATACTGTTTTGAGTTTTTCTATCCATGGAGATGTATGCGCCTCCTTGGGATAATCCATTAATATGTGTGTATATGTCAGGGAAATAGACCCAGAATGGCTACTGCTGCCCATTTCCAACATGGCCGCGTCCAGCCGCCTGTACGAGTGGGCATGCGCCGACGCATATGAACGAACGTTCCGTCACGAACGAACGTTCCGTCACGAACGCGGGGACGTGCCAGGCACGCGCAGTAGCAAGCACATTGGCGCCCTTTGGGCTATTTAAACCTGTCACTAACAAAAGGACTTTGCTGGATTATCTCTCAGCTCCCCTGTGATTCCTGTGTTCCTGTTTTCTCCTGATTGATCTCCTGTTTACCAGACTCGGCTTGTCCTGACCCTGCACCTGCTCTCCAGTCCTGATCCTCGGCTTGCCTCCTTGACCATTCTCCTGGCTTGTCCCGCTGCTGGCTCTACCAACTCTGCTATCCTGTGCATCCTTGTCCTGGTGCACCTTCCCAGCTGCTTCCTCTGATCTAACCGTGTATGACCCCGGCTTGCCTTCTGACCTTGTCTCCAGCTGACTCCCCACAGAGCCTTAAGCACACCAGCAACCACCAGCTGTTCCTGCAACTTCCTGTTACACAGTCTTCTGGAATTACCTGCTGGCAACCCGTGCTTCTTTGGGCGCTGCTCCCCTGTCTCATCCCCAGGGTAGCTGTGCACTTAGCCGCAAGGGAAGCCCTCTAACATCTCGGCCTCACACCTGCTTCCAGACAGTATATATCTTTCAGCATATATCTTGTCTTTTGCAAATGAATGCCCCTGAAGAAGGGGATTGTGTATCCTGAAACATGTCGGGCCATTTGACAAGAATTGCATAAAGCTGCAAGAAAATTCAGCCTTGCTACAAACCCTGTTCTTCTATCACAACTTTGGCTACATATGCTATATGGTTGTAATATTTTAAACCTTTGTATTTTGTTATTTGTAATAAATTGTATTTTCTTTTATATGGTTGATATTATTATCTGTGCCCTAAAAGTCCCAAAATCTAGGGGGAATCCTTGGCTATATGTCTATTTCCTGGGATGTTGGCACATAGGGTTGTATATACCCAGGTGATCACAACAATTACTCCTATAGGGTCAGGTTCCTGCTGTTGCTATAAGGGACAGATTATTGTCCTATAATCATCTCCTAGTTCTAAAGGGAGAGGTTCCTGTTGGTCTTGTAAGGGACAGATAATTGTTCTAAAATCATCACCTACTCCTATAGGGTCAGGTTCCTGCTGTTGCTGTAAGGGACAGATTATTGTCCTATAATCATCTCCTAGTTCTAAAGGGAGAGGTTCCTGCTGGTCTTGTAAGGGACAAATAATTGTTCTAAAATCATCACCTACTCCTATAGGGTCAGGTTCCTGCTGTTGCTGTAAGGGACAGATTATAAAGGGAGAGGTTCCTGCTGGTCCTGTAAGGGACAGATAATTGTTCTAAAATCATCACCTACTCCTATAGGGTCAGGTTCCTGCTGTTGCTGTAAGGGACAGATTACTGTCCTATAATCATCTCCTAGTTCTAAAGGGAGAGGTTCCTACTGGTCCTGTAAGGGACAGATAATTGTTCTAAAATCATCGCCTACTCCTATAGGGTCAGGTTCCTGCTGTTGCTGTAAGGGACAGATTATTGTTCTATAATCATCTCCTAGTTCTAAAGGGAAAGGTTCCTGCTGGTCCTGTAAGGGACAGACAATTGTTCTAAAATCATTGCCTACTCCTATAGGGTCAGGTTCCTGCTGTTGCTGTAAGGGAAAGATTAGTGTTCTATAATCATCTCCTAGTTCTAAAGGGAGAGGTTCCTGCTGGTCCTGTAAGGGACAGATAATTGTTCTAAAATCATCGCCTACTCCTATAGGGTGAGGTTCCTGCTGTTGCTGTAAGGGACAGATTATTGTTCTATAATCATCTCCTAGTTCTATAGGGAGAGGTTCCTGCTGGTCCTGTAAGGGACAGATAATTGTTCTAAAATCATCTCCTAGTTCTATAGGGAGAGGTTCCTGCTGGTCCTGTAATGGACAGATAATTGTTCTAAAATCATCGCCTACTCCTATAGGGTAAGGTTCCTGCTGTTGCTGTAAGGGACAGATTATTGTTCTATAATCATCTCCTAGTTCTAAAGTGAGAGGTTCCTGCTGGTACTGTAAGGGTCATATAATTGTTCTAAAATCATCGCCTACTCCTATAGGGTCAGGTTCCTGCTGTTGCTGTAAGGGACAGATTATTGTTCTATAATCATCTCCTAGTTCTAAAGGGAGAGGTTCCTGCTGGTCCTGTATGGGACATATAATTGTTCTAATATCATCTCCTAGTTCTATAGGGAGAGATTCCTGCTGGTCCTGTATGGGACAGATAATTGTTCTAATATCATCTCCTAGTTCTATAGGGAGAGGTTCCTGCTGGTCCTGTAAGGGACAGATAATTGTTCTAAAATCATCGCCTACTCCTATAGGGTCAGGTTCCTGCTGTTGCTTTAAGGGACAGATTATTGTTCTATAATCATCTCCTAGTTCTAAAGGGAGAGGTTCCTGCTGGTCCTGTAAGGGACAGATAATTGTTCTAAAATCATTGCCTACCCCTATAGGGTCAGGTTCCTGCTGTTGCTGTAAGGGACAGATTATTGTTCTATAATAATCTCCTAGTTCTAAAGGGAGAGGTTCCTGCTGGTCCTTTAAGGGACAGATAATTGTTCTAAAATCATCGCCTACTTCTATAGGGCCAGGTTCCTGCTGTTGCTGTAAGGGACAGATTATTGTTCTATAATCATCTCCTAGTTCTAAAGGGAGAGTTTCCTGCTAGTCCTTTAAGAGACAGATAATTGTTCTAAAATCATTGCCTACTCCTATAGGGTCAGGTTCCTGCTATTGCTGTAAGGGACAGATTATTGTTCTATAATTATCTCCTAGTTCTAAAGGGAGAGGTTCCTGCTGGTCCTGTAAGGGACAGATAATTGTTCTAAAATCATCACCTATTGCTATAGGGTCAGGTTCCTGCTGTTGCTGTAAGGGACAGATTATTGTTCTATAATCATCTCCTAGTTCTAAAGGGAGAGGTTCCTGCTGGTCCTGTAAGGGACAAATAATTGTTCTAAAATCATCGCCTACTCCTATAGGGTCAGGTTCCTGCTGTTGCTGTAAGGGACACATTATTTTTCTATACTCATGTCCTAGTTCTAAAGGGAGAGGTTCCTGTTGGTCCTCTAAGGGACAGATAATTGTTCTAAAATCATCTCCTAGTTGTATAGGGAGAGGTTCCTGCTGCTCCTGTAGAAGAAGAAGAAGAATTTATTACTCTCTTTTTTGTATTGATAAATACTTAAATAGTGCTACATAGTACATTTGCAGGCAGAATGAGGAGAGTGTCAAATAAGGGACGTGGTTGTGGTGCTGCTGGTGCTGCTGGTGTCGGTGAAGCTCCTGTTGGAAGGAGAGGACGTGGTCGATCTGTGCCAGCTACACGCATGAGTGAGACACCTTCCTCAGGTGCGAGTAGCCGACAGAACCTTCAACGTTATATGTTAGGCCCGAATGCCGCTCAACGAATGGTGAGGCCAGAACAAGTACAGGCGATAGTAGATTGGGTGGCTGACAATGCCTCCAATTCCTTCACATTGTCTCCCTCCCGGTCCCTTGATGAAAGCTCAGAGTTGGCACCTGAACCCCATGGCCATCTGTCTTTCACCTCAGCCCCTTGTAAATTAGCCAAGCAGTCTGAGCCCCAAGTCATGCAAGAGACTCTTATGCTTTTTGATGACTCTCCTGGTGTGCTTTTCCTGCCCCAGAAGTGGAAGAGATTGAGTGCACCGATGCCCAACCTCTTCTGTTGCAGGATGAGGACATGGAAACACCAGCGCAGCATGTCTCTGATGATGACGAAACACAGATGCCAACTGCTGCAGCTTTCCTCAGTGTGCAGACTGACAAGGAGGGCAGTGGTGAAGGGTGGGTGGAAGATGATGTGGAGGAGGATGATGAGGTCCTAGACCCCACATGGAATGAGGGTCATGCGAGTGACATGTGCAGTTTGGAGGAAGAGGTGGTGGTCGCACAGAGGCACCAGCACAGCAAAAGAGGAAGCAGGTTGCAAAAGCGGAGCGAGCGTCCCCTAGACAGTAGGCCTGCTACTACCAACCTCACCCAGGGACCTAGCACACCAAAGGCAGCTCAAAAGCTTTCCCCCGCGTGGCAGTTCTTCAGACAATGCTGCTGCCTCGGCCTCTTCCTCCACCTCTACAGTGACAGTGTCACCTGCCACCCAGCAAACAGAGCATGTGACAGCAACGCCACCATGTCCTCCACTGTCCCCAAACATTTCCACACGGTCCCATGGAAGCTTACAGCTATCCATCTCCCAAACACTGAAGAGAAAGAGGAAGTACCCCCCTACCCACCCGCAATCCCTGGCCCTGAATGCCAGCATTTCCACTGGCCTTTGAAATGCTGTCATTCTGTCTGGTGGACACGGACAGTTTTAAAAACCTGATGGCGATGGCTGTCCCACAGTATGTGGTTCCCAGCCGCCACTACTTTTCCAGGCGAGCCATCCCTTCCCTGCACAAACAAGTCGGGGACAAGATTAAGTGTGCACTGCTCAACACCATCTGTGGCAAGGTCCACATAACCACTGATACATGGATCAGTAAGCACGGGCAGGGACGCTATATCTCGCTAACTGCACACTGGGCAAATGTAGTGGCGGGTGGGCCTGAGGCGGCTAGCCATTTGGCGTATGTCCTTCCACCACCCGGGATTGCAGGGCACTTGTCTTTGCCTCCTGTTGCCTCCTCCTCCTACTGCGCTTCCTCATCCTCTACCACCTCCTCATCAGCTCAGCGTAACACCTTCACCACCAGCTTCAGCACATCCAGGGGGAAACGACAGCAGGCTGTTTTAAAACCCACACTGCGCAGGAGCTGTGGATGGGCATTGAACAACAGACCAATGAGTGGTTGTTGCCACTGAGCCTCAAGCCCGGCCTGGTGGTGTGTGACAATGGGCGAAATCTCTTAGCAGCTCTGGGCCTAGCCGGTTTGACGCACATCCCTTGCCTGGCGCATGTGCTGAATTTGGTGGTACAGAAATCTCTAAAAAACTACCCGGATATGTCAGAGCTGCTGCAGAAAGTGCGGGCCGTCTGTGCGCACTTTCGGCATTCTCACCCTGCTGCTGCTTGCCTCTCTGCGCTGCAGCGGAACTTCAGCCTTCCCGCTCACCGCCTCCTATGCGACGTGCCCAGAAGGTGGAACTCCACCTTGCACATGCTGGAGAGACTGTGCGAGAAGCAGCAGGCAATAGTGGAGTTTGAGCTGCAGCACGCACGGGTCAGTCGCTCTGCGGAACAGCACCACTTCACCACCAACAAGTGGGCCTCCATGCGAGACCTGTGTACCGTATTGCGGTGTTACGAGTACTGGACCAACATGGCCGTTTGGTAGGTTTATGGTTATCAGCATCCATAAAAAACAACAAAAAGCCTCCACATAGTGGTACGGATTTATTAAAGATAAAAAGGCTTTACAAAAGTTCGGAGATATATTGCAACAAGTAAAAAACCCCCTCTGTGATGACAAAAGCATAACATTTAAAAAAAGGCGCAATGGCATGGAAAGAACTCAGCAAACCCAATGCATTTTTTTCCAAATACTTCAACTGGGGTACCAGTACCCAATACTTTCCATGCCTTTTTGCACCTTCCTTTCTTCATGTGTTCAGTACTTTTTCCCTGTGTCATTCAAATTTTATTACACATAACTTAAATTCTGAACATATTTGTTTTGGTTTCTTTGTATGTATGGATTGCATGCGTTGTTACCGACATGTGGTGAACAATTCATGTCAATAGCACCTTTAGAAATATATTTACTTAGAAAAATTGTGACGTGCTCGATACTCAAATTTACCCACTATATGTGTTTTCTCAACTATTCCAGTTCCTAAAAATTTGGAAGGATCATGTAAGCTAAAGCCAAGTGCTTAAGTTGATTGTTAAGAGACATTTACATATATACAGTATATATATAAGGAATTGTTTGGAGACACCGTATTGCATCTATTTCATGTACAGTTGGCAAAACTTGAAGGAAAGTCACCTGGATCCACACAAGACACTTCAAAAATGTGTCTAAATTAAAGTATCTCTGTGTTGGATTTTTTTTCCTGTAGAAATTACACCTTGGGATATTGTGTATACCATGCAGAGCTTATTACCAATATTCATATAAAAGAACATCTGGGTAACAGTGACCATAACATGATTTCATTTAATGTAAGCTGCAAGCAACAAACACATATGGGAAAGATAAAAACACTTAACTTTAAGAGAGCAAATTTTACAATGACGAGGGCTGCTCTCCAGGACTGGGAGGGAATATTTTCATAGATGAACACAGAACAGAAAAGGGAATTTTTCAAAAGACCTCTTTGCGAACTCACTGCAAAGTATATTTCCATGGACAATAAGTTTAAAAGGCCAAAGTTAAAAAAGTTATAAATGATAAGAAAAGAGCATTTAAAAAATATAAAAATGAAGGAACACTATCATCTTTTAAATGTTACAAAGAATATAACAGAATATGTAAAAAGGAAATCAAGGATGCAAAAATTCAAAATGAAGGACAGATTGCAAAAGGTAGTAGGACAAACCCCCAAAAAATCTTCAAATATATTAATAGTAAAAAGGTCAGGTCTGAGCATGTAGGCCCTTTACAAAATAATCTAGAGTGGGTGACTGGGGACAAAGAGAAGGCAAACTTATTAAATACATTCTTCAGCTCTGTGTATACAAACGAGCATGGGGAAGCTCATGTCAACAATGGGGGTGGTAGTGACACAGCCCCAAATGATCCACAATGGCTCAAAAGTGAAATGGTCCAGAAGTATTTAGACAGAATAAAGGTAGATAAAGCACCTGAACCAGATGGCATCCATCCACAAATCCTAAAAGAATTGAGCTCTGTCATTTCAAAGCTATTGTATCTCATTTTTAGGGACTTCTTAATGACTGGAATAGTACCACTGGATTGCCGTAGGGCCAATGTGGTGCCCATATTTAAAAAAGGGATCAAAGTCTTTACCAATTAACTATAAACCTGTTAGTTTAACTTCTGTAGCTGGGAAGATACTGGAGAGTTTAATAAAAGACCACATAGATGAGTTCTTGTTGGAAAAGAATGTTTTAAGCAACAGACAGCATGGATTCATGAAAGACAGAAGTTGTCAAACAAACCTGATTTCTTTTTATGAGGAGGTAAGTAAAACCTTGGACAGAGGGGTGGCTGTGGACATAGTACAGGCGATCCCCTAGTTACAAACATCCGACTTCCGAACGACTCCTACTTACAAACGGAGGGAGAAAACAGGAAGTGAGAGGAAATCCCCCCTAGGAAGGAAAATTCACTCCTGTAAAAGTTATTATGGGAAAAGGGTGTCTCCAATGATGCTTTTTCACCAAGGTTTGTTTCCACAACAACTCAAAATTTTCAAAATCCAATTATCATTGGGACAGGAAGTGAGGTGAAATCTTCTGAACAGAAACATAGACAGCAAAACAAACATTACAGGGGTGTTAACCCTTCCCTATGCTATCCAAAATGCTTAAAAATAGGTTTTTTTGGCTGAAGCTACGCTTAAAAAATGTACCTGTTCCGACTTACAAACAAATTCAAATTAAGAACAAACCTACAGTCCCTATCTTGTTTGTAACCCGGGGACTGCCTGTATACTGGATTTTGCAAAAGCGTTTGACACCGTTCCCCACACACAGCTAATGGGTAAGGTAAAGTCTACAGGCTTTGAAAGATCAGTTTGTAAATGGATAGAAAACTGGCTAAAAGACCAAATTCAGAGAGTAGTGGTTAATGGTTCTTACTCTGAATGGTCTAAGGTAATCAGTGGTGTACCCCAAGGTTCAGTGTTGGGACCCTTACTTTTCAATATATTTATAAATGATTTAGGGTCTGGGATACAATTTCAGTGTTTGCAGATGACACTAAGCTATGCAGTGGAATAACGTCCTTACAGGATATCTCCAACTTATAAGCAGACCTCAATGCACTGTTTAATTGGACGACTATGGGGCAAATGAGGTTTAACCACTTCACCTCCGGAAGAATTTCACACTTTAGGACCAGAGCACTTTTTGCGATTCGGCACTGCATTGCTTTAACTGACAATTGCGCGGTCGTGCGACGTTGTACCCAAACAAAATTTGCGTCCTTTTTTTTCCCACAAATAGAGCTTTCTTTTGGTGGTATTTGATCGCTTCTGCGTCATTTCTGGTCACCGCTATAAACAAAAGAAGAGCGACCATTTTGCAAAAAACCCACATTTTTTACTTTTTGCTGAAATTCAAATCCAAAAAAAAAATATAACAAAAATTTTTTTATCACCGGTTTTGGCTGATTTATATTCTTCCTCATATGTGTGATAAAAAAAATCGCAATCGGCGTTTATTGATTGGTTTGCGCAAAAATGGGCGCGTTTACGGGTGGTGAGAATTCATTTCTGGGGTTTTTATTTTTTTTTTTTATTTTTTACTAGTAATGGCAGCGATCTGCAATCTTTAGCGGTACTGCGATATTGCAGCGGACATGTTGGACATTTTTGACACTTTTTTGGGACCAATGACATTTATTCAGCGATCAGAAATTTAAATGTCCACTGATTACTGTATAAATGTCATTGTCAGTGAAGGGGTTAACCTGCAGGGGGAGATCTAGGGGTTAACTGTGTTCCCTGGGTGTGTTCTTACTGTGGGGGGGTTGGGCTACCATGGGCATGTGGGATCTAACTGATCCCAGTGACAGGGATCAGTAGATCACCCATGCCCGCACTGTCAGAATGGGGAACCGCCGTGTTTACATCGGCGGTTCCCCGTTCTTTGCCTGTGGCCACTCATCGGGTACACTACTCAGCCTAGCGGCCTTTCGCAGATCGCCGCCTTTTTACGGCGATTCGCGCCCAGCGTCCACACTGCCGCCGTAAATATGCGGTAGGCAGTGTGGAACTAGTTAATGTTGATAAATGTAAAGTTATGCATTTGGGGGTTAAGAATATGCATGCATCATACATACTAGGGGGAGCACAACTGGGGGAATCCATAGTGGAGAAGTATCTGGGGGTGTTGTTAGATCATAAGCTTAATAATGACATGCAATGCCAAGCTGTTTCCAAAGAAAGCAAAATCCTTTCGTGTATTAAGAGAGGTATGGACTCCAGAGATAGAGACATCATTTTGCCCCTGTACAAATCATTAGTAAGACCTCATCTGGAATATGCAGTTCAGTTTTGGGCACCAGTTCTCAAAAAGGATATCGGGGAACTGGAGAAAGTGCAGAGAAGGGCAACCAAACTAATAAGAGGCATGGAGGAGCTCAGCTATGAGGAAGATTAGAGGAACATAATTTATTCTCTCTTGAAAAGAGGAGATTACGGGGGGATATGATCAACTTGTACAAATACATAAGTGGTCTATATAATGAACTTGGTGTTGAGTTATTCACTTTAAGATCATCACAAAGGACAAGGCACTCTTTACGTCTAGAGAAAAAAAGATTTCATCTCCAAATACGGAAAGGTTTCTTCACAGTAAGAGCTGTGAACATGTGGAATAGACTCCCTCCAGAGATGGTTTTGGCCAGCAATGTAGATTGCTTTAAAAAAGGCCTGGATTCTTTCCTTAATGTAAATAATATAACTGGGTACTAACATTTTTAGGGAAAGTTGATCCAGGGAAAATCTGATTGCTTCTCGGGGGATCAGGAAGGAATTTTTTCCCTTTGTTCCCTGTAGTTTTTTTCTTTTACTTTAACTTTAACAAATGATAATGGTAAACAGGACACATAGAAAGGTGAATCTCCTTAACAGGGCAGAGGTAGTAATAAAAACCTGACAGGTTTTCTAATCCATCTCCACTCTATCCAAAACTAAAAAAAAAAAAAAAGTTTAATTGTGGACATACTAAATTAACAGCATATTAAACACTGACAAATCTACATAAAAAGGAAAGTATATAAAATAAATATGGCTTCAACATGGCTTAACTACTGTTCAAATTACATTGTTACATAGTTAGTCAGGTTGAAAAAAGGCACAAGTCCATCTAGTTCAACCAATAAAAAAAATAAATAAATAAAAAAAATGATATATAACCATACAATCCCATATACACAATTCTTCACCCACAGTTGATCCGGAGGAAGGCAAAAATTGTCCTGGTGTCAGTGGGAGTAAACAATACATCTTGGATATTAGTGGGAGGAATAGCTCCCTGTTGTTGGTGTTAGTGGTAGGAATTTTTTCCAGTCTTTTGATTTAGTGGCAGGAATAGTGTCCCATCATTGGTATCAGTGGGAGGAATAGTGTCCCATCATTGGTGTCAGTGGGAGAAATAGTGACCCATCATTGGTGTCAGTGGGAGAAATAGTGACCCATCATTGGTACTAATGGAAGGAATGGTGTCCCACTGTTGGTGTCAGTGGGAGAAATAGTGCCTCATTGTTGATGTCAGAGGGCGGAATAGATCCCCATAATTGGTGCCAGTTTGAAGAATGGTGCCCCATCGTTGGTGTCAATGGGAGAAATAGTGCCCTGTTGATGGTACCACCAGAAATTATGCCCCACTATTGGTGTCAGTGAAAGGAATAGTGTCTTGTATCAATGGAAGGAAAAGTAACCCAAGGGCCAGATAAAGGCAAGCAAAGGGCTTCATCCGGCCCCCGGGCCGCAGTTTGGAGACCACTGGAGTAAAGGATCATGGTGAAGATTGTGCACTATTTGTTATGAACATATAATTCATTGGAACTTTTTTTTTGGATTGCTTCACAAAGATAATTATATTTGTTTTGGACATTTATGATTATTTTACACCTGTTTGAAAACGTATTCACACTGAAGTATTGGGTGTGCGAATGGCTTATTCACATGCATTATTTATGTTTTATCAATCATGCTGCTGCTGTGGTGAAGATTATAAAGTAGGACTGGGAGACTGAGGGTTGTGATGTGAAGGAGGCTCTGATGTGCAAGTGGGGGGAAGGGGGGGGGGGCTCATATGTGCAAATGGGGGGCTTTGATGTTATGGGGGGTTTTGATGTAAATTGATGTGGAGTGGGGACTCTGATGTGAAACAGGGGACTTCTGATATGAGGGGGGTCTTCTGATGTGAAGTTATTTATTGTTTATTCATTCATTAAAATTCATATCGTTTATTTGGCCTGTGAATATTTATAAAATATGCAGTATGGCCCTTGTAATGATTAGTTCAGAGACCCCTGCTCTAAATTATAGCATTCAGTATCATATTAATATAAATGTATACATTTACTGATATGACAACTTTAAATATTGCTAGTACTATTGCTGAATTCGTTTTAGTCTAATGTTCTGTTACAGACCACTATAGCAGTTTTATTTTTGCTTCTAGAAGCTATCTATACATGTCTCTGATTCTCATTGTTTCAAGCAGGTCAGATACATTTCAGTTTGCATATAGAGAGATATAAAGCTGTGCATCTCCAAGATTTCACTCCTAAGACCCCTTTAGTTTTATTTTATGCTATCCTTGTGCTTTAATATGCTTTCCCCTATTTATCTCCTGCACTGTACTGAGCACACATAAACTGAATGAGTACTCAGGGAACATTCCCATGTAGAAACAGAGAGGGGAGGCATGGAGACTCCAGTCCGTTTCTATGGAAACCAAGTGATGCGCCAACAGAGAGGTGCAGAAGGGACATCCACCCTCATGGAGGATCTTCAAGGACACATGCCAATTACAGAATCTGTGGCAGCCTCCCCCTTCAGCACATCTGCATCTAGATTAGCTGAATGCTTTTATCCCGGCAAGCTCGGCTGGCTTATTTCTCATGCATATTTCTAGTTATCTGAGCGAATCGCCCTCCCTCATCAGGATAAATATGGTACAAAACGCAGTTACACAGCGTATGCATTTTCTTCTTTCATCCTGTCTGTAGCTGCTGAGTAAAAACACATATCTTCTTATTTAAAAAGCAAATTTATATGCTTTATAATTACCAAGAGTAGCTTGAGCTTTTATACAAGGCTCTAGAAGCAAATAAATGCAGTAAAAATTCAGCAGGCGCTGGAAAAATCCACAGCTGTTAGCATAATGGACAAATCTACAACAAGAAAGACCAGCCTTGCAGATGCCCTATGCATTCTCATGGTGTGCCCTGTAATGCTATATACATCCATGTTGATACCTATTAGCATGACCATGTGATTATTATAAATTACTCAACCAGTTATTACTCAGCAGAGAAAATATAAAGTGTCTATGCTGAGGCTCTACTTGAAGATTGCCTGGTATTTATGGCATTGCCATATGATAACATGCCAGTCAGAAGGGCCCTATGACATATCTGTATCATTTATATTACCACATACTGTACATAAACACTTTGCATAATATACTGAAAATCACGTAAACATGCAAGCCTAATCTGGCTCATAAACATATCAAAATTAATTGGTGCATTGAGAGCAAAGAGAAAAGCTTTTATTAAATAAGGCTAGCATTGGGGTTCAGGGGCCCCTTCGCCACAACACAGGCTAGGGCAACAAAAAACGTACCTGTGCTTTTTCATTGCAGAGACCCAGGTTTGCTTTAATGCCCAATCCTCTTGGTACCCACAGGTGCTCTGTTTAGCCACTAGAAGCAAGCATAGCAAATCCTGCATAAACCCCAGGTTGCTACATGGTGACCCCCATATGACAGTGTTGGACACACATTAAGAATGGGGATGAAGTCACATGCTCCTTTATACCTGGAAGTACCAGGTATTTTTTTTGCTTCCAGTGGCTGAATAGAGTGGTGTGGAGTGGAACGAAAAGTATATGCTGCTTGGGAGTTGGGGGAGGGGCATTAAAACAAACCCTTTTTTTGTTCTGCATGAGCAAAGCAAAGGTTTTTATTTAAAGTCAAAGTAAACATAAAAGCTAAAGGTTGTTTACCTTATGCATTCTCCACATTAACCACTTGACCACTGGGCACTTAAACCCCCTTCCTAACCTGACCAATTTTCAGCTTTCAGTGCTCTCACAATTTGAATGACAATTACTCAGTCATGCAACATTGTACCCATATGAAATTTGCGTCCTTTTTTTCACACAAATAGAGCTTTCTTTTGGTGGTATTTAATCACCTACAACGTACTGACTCATTAACAGTAAGTTTAACACTCTCGTGACTTTCGACTTTTAACCAGTCCAATCCTTCCCCCAAATTCACGGGTCACCAGTTCACCAATTACACCTCTTACGTATTCCATTTGTTGGAAATCGAAAATACAAATGAAACTGAAATTTATTTTTGGAAACGAAACGAGTACGTCTTGTTTTTTTCCCAAACAAAATTACGGGGAGGGGGTTGAGGGTTCGTCGTATATGAAAAGCAAGGTGAGGTGTGGTGAGATAAGTCGGTGACCTTCGTTTTTTTTATGGACCATGAAGGTCCATATTTCCTCGTAC
>BLSH010482030.1:1298912-1319525 GCA_018402905.1 Glandirana rugosa | reverse complement strand
GAATAAAACCTGCGGCTTCTTCGGCAATACGCTCTCGCAGGCGTCGATCAATCTGGATGGCCAGGTTGATCAGGGCTTCCAGTGTCTGGGGGACACCCACACGGGCCAGCTCGTCCTTGAGCGGCTCCAAGAGCCCCAATCTGAACTGATGACGGAGCGCAGCATCGTTCCAGGATGTATCTGCGCTCCAGCGCCCGAACTCTGCTACATAGTCTTCCGCCGTTCGGCGGTCTTGCTGGAGTGCGTGGAGAGCAGCCTCGGCTGTGGCAGCCTGATGGGGATCCTCGTACAGCCGAGCCATGGACTGAAAGAAAAGGACAAGGTTGGTGGTTTCAGGGGCCTTTTGTTCTAGCAGCTGGTGAGCCCAAGCTTGTGGCTCATCCCGTAGTAGCGAGATGACCAGCCCCACTTTAGTGGCCTCTAACGAGAAAGTAGGGGGTTGCAGGAGGAAATACAACTCGCATGCATTGCGAAAAGCCCAAAACTTCTGGCGGTCCCCCGTGAACCGCTCGGGCAAAGGTACCTTGGCTTCACTAGGTAAGGTCAGCATGGTGTGGGCATCCAGCTGGCTGGTGCTGTGAGAGGCTGGCAAAGTGAGTTCCAGGACTCTGTTTTCCAACTGGGTGTATTCTCCTTGTAAGTCCTTCACCACCTGGGTGAGCCCGGCTAAGTGCGTACTCAGATCCTCCATAGGAGAGGGCCTCTGCACAGACTCGGACTGGCTGTCCATTGCTGTCACGTACCTGGTGGTAGAGTCTGACTTATGCAGTAGGCAACCTCTCTTACGGCCCTGGTTCCAGAACCCCTGGTAGAGCAGACAGGGAGTGCTGGAGCACAGGGGAGCACGAGGGCTGGATTTGACATAGGTGATGGTAAGATGTTGTCCAGAAGTCCGTGCTAGACTGAAGAGTAGTGATGCAGGCCGGGTCAATAACATGTGGGCAAAGCAGTACAGGAGGAGCAGGCAATCGGGTGGTCGTTAACAGGCAGGCAGGTTGAGGTACACAGGGATCAGACAGAAGAGTGGTCATAGGCAAGCCGGGGGTCGATGCAGGCAGAGTTCAAGCAGATGCGGGTTCAGGCCGGGTCACAGGTAACAGGAAGCTCAGAATGGATCACACGGGAACACGGTAACGCTGTAGAACGGACAGCACCGATTGCAAGGTGCTGTCAGCTTAAATGGCCGCCTGGGGACCGTGCCAGCGCACACGCGCGTGCACGCTCGCACAGGCACGCACACACACGCGCAAGTGCTACGTGCGCCTGCGCATGGGTCTCCTGGCCCGAATTTCAGAGGTGGAAGTGGTCTCCTGACACTAGGTCAGTGATGTAATTGGGGCAGAGTTGTGGATGGCTTTGTAATTTATTGTTAGTATTTTGAATTTAGTTTGTTGGGTGAGTGGCAGCCAGTGGAGGGATTGGCAGAGAGGGGTAGCAGACGCTGAGTGGTTTGTAAGGTTAATGAGTCTGGCAGCGGCATTCATGATGGACTGAGGGGGGGTAGTCTATTTAAAGGTAAGCCAATGAGTAGGGAGTTGCAGTAGTCAAAGCGAGAGATAACCAGGGAGTGAATTAGGAGCTTTGTGGTGTCATTGGTTAGGAAAGGACGTCATTTAGAGATGTTGTGTAGGTTGAGGCAGCAAGCTTTGGAAAGTGATTGGACGTGGGGCCAAATGGAGAATTCAGAGTCCAGGATAACACCTAGCACCCTGGCATGTGGGGATGGGTGGATAGTTGTGCCATTGCTCTTGACACAGAAGTCAGGGGAAGAGGGAGTGAATTAGGAGCTTTGTGGTGTCATTGGTTAGGAAAGGACATCGTTTAGAGATGTTGTGTAGGTTAAGGCGGCAAGCTTTGGAAAGTGATTGGACATGGGGCCAAATGGAGAATCTCCAGGATAACACCTAGCATCCTGCCATGTGGGGATGGGTGGATAGTTGTGCCATTGCTCTTGACAGAGAAGTCAGAGGAAGGGGCACATGGGGGAGGAAATATTATGAGCTCGGTTTTAGACAAGTTGAGTTTGAGGAAGTGGTGTGACATCCAGACAGATATGTCTGTTAGTAAGCTAGTGATGCGCGAGGCGACTGATGGAGTGAGCTGAGGGGTGGAGAGATAGATTTGGGTGTTGTTAGCGTAGAAATGATATTGAAGTTTTTGAGGAGGAGTGGGTGGTCAACTATATCAAAGGCAACCGTAAGGTCCAGAAGTAGGAGTACAGAATAGTGTCCATTGGTTTTTGCGGTTAGTAGGTCATTTGTGAGGTTTAGAAGAGCAGTTTCTGTGGAGTGTTGAGGGTGAAATCCAGATTGTAGGGAATCAAGAAGGTTATTCTTAATGAGGTGATCACTCAGCTGGTTGTAGACCAGGCATTCAGAGAGTTTAGAGGAAAAGAGGAGCAAGGAGATTGGATGTAGATTGTTAAGATTGGTAGGGTCCAAGGATGGCTTTTTAAGTATGGGGGTGACCAATGCATTATTATTATTATTATTATACAGGATTTATATAACGCCAACAGTTTACAATACAAATCAGTACAATACAAATCAACACAGGAGGAATCAGAGGGCCCTGCTCGTTAGAGCTTACAATCTAGAAGGGAGGGTCAAGAGGGACAAAAGGTAATAACTGTGGGGGATGAGCTGATGGAGAAAATGAGAAAACAGTTTGAGGTGTGGGTAGGATAGGCTTCTCTGAAGAGCAGGGTTTTCTGGGATCGTCTAAAAGCTAATAGAGTAGAAGATAATCGGACAGTTTGGGGTAAGGCGTTCCATAGGATTGGAGAGGCTCTGGAAAAGTCCTGGAAGTGAGCATGGGAGGAGGTGATGAGGGAGCTAGGGAGCAGGAGATCTTGAGAAGAACGAAGAGAACAAATAGGTTGGTATTTAGAGATTAAGTTAGTGATGTAACTGGGGGCTGAGTTGTGGATGGCTTTGTAAGTAGTATTTTGAATTGAATTTGTTGGGTGAGTGGAAGCCAGTGGAGGGATTGACAGAGAGGAGTAGCAGACACAGAGCGATTGGTAAGGTGGATAAGTCTGGCAGCAGTATTCATGATGGATTGAAGGGCAGATAGCCTATGCAGAGGTAAGCCAATGAGAAGGCAGTTGCAGTAGTCGAGAAGAGAGATGACCAGGGAGTGGATTAAGAGCTTTCTTGTGCCGTTGGTTAGAAAGGGGTGTATTTTGGAGATGTTGCAGAGGTTGAGGCGGCAAGATTTGGACAGTGATTGGATGTGGGACTTAAAGGAGAGCTCAGAGTCCAGAAGTATACCTAGGACCTTGGCATGCAGGAATGGGTTTATAGTTGTGCCATCAATTTTGACAGAGAGACCAGGGGAAGGGGCATATGGGAAAAATTATAAGCTCGGTTTTGGATAGACTGAGTTTGAGGAAGTGGTGTGACATCCTGGCTGATATATCTGTTAGTAAATTAGTGATACGTGAGGAGACGGCGGGAGTGATCTGAGGGGTAGAGAAATAGATTTGGGTGTCGCCAGCATAGAGGTGGTATTGGAAGCCATGGGAGGCTATCAACTGACCCAGGGAGGAGGTGTACATTGAGAATAGGAGAGGTCCAAGGACAGAACCTTGGGGGACCCCAACAGAGAAAGGAAAAGGAGAGGAGGAAGTTGAATTGTAAGTAACACTAAAGGTGCGGTTGGATAAGTAGGAGGAGAACCAGCGAAGAGTACAATCACAGAGACCAAAAGTATGGAGTTTTTTAAGGAGGGGGTGGTCCACAGTATCAAAGGCAGCAGAGAGGTCCAGGAGTAGGAGTACAGAAAAGTGTCCATTGGTTTTGGACGTTAGTAGATCATTTGTTAGTTTTAGGAGAGCAGTTTCTGTGGAGTGTTGAGGACGAAAACCAGATTGAAGGGGACCAAGAAGGCTATTATCAGCAAGGTGGTCGCAAAGTCGGTTGTAGATTTTGTAGTTGTAGTTCAAGGAGTTTGGATAAAAAGGGGAGCATGGAGATGGGGCGGAAGTTGTCAAGATTGGATGGGTCCAGGGAGGGCTTTTTAAGTATGGGGTTAACTAGTGCATGTTTTAGTGCATGTTTTAGAGAGTTGGAAAAGGTGCCAGAAGAGAGGGAGAGATTAAAGATGTGAGTTAGAGAGTGTAGAATTGAGCCAGAGGGTGAACGTAGAATATAGGGAATAGAATCCAGAGGGCAGATGGTGAGATGGACATTGGAAAGTAGTTTAGCAACCTAGTCTATAGTGGTGGGGTTAAGAGAGGGAAGTAATGATTGAACCTGTGGGCATGAAGTGTAAAGCCTGGAAGGTATCTGAACAGCAGAGATCTCCTCGCAAATTGTATCAATCTTCAGTTTGAAGGGATTGGTGATCTCTTGGGCAGTGAGTGAGTTGGTGGGTGGAGGCAGTGGAGTATGAAGTGGAGAGTTGAAGGTAGAGAAGAGTTGATGGGGACGGGATGATAAGTTTCTAATGAGAGTGATAAAATAAGTCTGCTTGGCAGTGAGGAGGCTGGAATTGTATTTTTGGAGGGCAGTTTTGTATTGGTTGATATCTTCCTGAGACATAATCTAATGCCACAGGTGCTCCTGAGCATGGCTGTGTTTTTTCAGACCTCTAGTATCATCTGTTTGCCAAGGTTGAATAGATCGGGGCCTGATTCTGTGGGTAGTGAGGGGGGCCAATGAGTCCATTGAGGCTAGAAGTGAAGTGTTGTAGACAGAAGTGGCTAGGTTGGTGCAGGATAGGGGTGAGATTTTGTCATATAGGTCGTCAGTAGCAGAGTAGAGAAGAAAAGGGTTGAGATGACGTAGGTTTCTGCAGGTAACTTTTGGCGGTTGGAGGGAGAGGAGGTGGAGGAGAGGGAGAGAGTGAAGCTAATAAGGTAGTGATCAGAGAGAGGGAATGGATAGTTGGAGAGGTTGCACGGAGTACATAGGTGGGAGAAAACGAGGTCAAGGGTATTGCCTTCAGAGTGAGTAGGGGTATGTATCCATTGCTTCAGGTCAAAAGAGGAGGTTAGACTGAGACGTTTGGAAGTAGCAGGAGTGTTAGTATTAATAGTGATGTTGAAGTCACCAAGAATTATTGTGGAGATTTCAGAAGAGAGAAAGTATGGTAGCCAGGCAGAGAAGTCATCAAGAAAGGTTGATACCGGTCCAGGTGGCCGGTAGATCACAGCTATCCTTAGAGAAACTGGAGAGAAAAGACGAATGCAGTGTGCTTCAAAAGAGGAGAATGACAGAGAGGGAGGTGGGTGAAGTACCTGAAAGGTGCTATGAGGGGCATATTTTAGAGCACTGGGGAAGATGCCAGAAGAGATGAAGCGATTGAAGATGTGAGTTAGAGAGTGTAGGATAGAGTCAGAGGGTGACCGTAGTATTTGAGAGGGAATAGGGTCCAGGGGACAGGTGGTTAGGTTGGCGCTAGAAAGGAGGTTAGCAACTTCGTCTATAGTAGCAGGTTTGAATAAGGGGAGTGTCGATTGTACCAGTTGACATGGGGTGTCAACTGGGGGAGATACCTGTAGAGTGGAGATTTCATCACTAATTGCATCAATCTTGGTTTTGAAGTGATTAGCAATCTCCTGGTCAGTCCTGCTTCGGGAAAAGTAATGAAGCATTATATTAGCACAGCATAGTTATAGTCTGCATATCCAGTTCCTAGCAGAGAGAAACATGTTTGTATAAAGGGTAGAGGTCAATTGGAGTAAGAACAAACTCAAGTGACAGGAAGTAAGGGTAATCTCCCAAATAGAGGCACAAACATTAATATAAGCCAGACAGAGTTTCTATCCCTTGCCTTCTTTAGCCACAACAAATGAAAAAAGTTTTGGCAGAAAATTCAAGATCCTGCTACTTTCTAACTCCCTACCCCTTATGTAATAATATTAGTAGATTTCCCAGGATCTAGTGGTGAGACCACTGGCACCTAGCGCTGCATAAATTGATGGCGCTATATAAGTACCTGAAATAAAATAATAAAATAATACTTCTTTCTACTTTTACATGAAAGTGCACTGAACTAGAAAACAGTGGGACCTTGCATTTTCATACAAGCCCTGCTTAAAGAACAAAGGGCATGTCTTCACTGGTCTGCTTAAAGAACAATGGGCATGTCTCAACTGGTGGCACATCTTGAACATTTGCAAACACTTTGAAAATGCAAAGCATTTTTACATACTTTTTTTTAACATGTGACTGCCCTTCGGTTGGGATGTTGAAAGGTCAGCCCTCTCCTGTTTCCATCTGTAGTGTGCTGTTCAATAGCATTACTGCAGTTGTAGGAGGCAGTTTAGGGGTTTAAAACTTCCCAAAAACTACCCTTATTGCTGCTGGTAGAAACAAGCCCTTCAAAACAGAACTTTGAAATTAAGTTTGATTTTCAAAACAGTAGATTTTATACTGTAGCATAAGGCTAAGCAAAATAGTAAGTCACTTTAGTTACAGATGGAGCCTAGTGGGCTCAGTCACCCCACTGGATGACCTGTCTTTGTTCCTGGCTTTGTTTCTGTCCACCATTTAGTTTGAAGTGTTCTCCCCCTGCTTGGAGGGGGGGGGGGGTAGAGAGGGGGTCCCTTTCTTGTTAAAGTTAAAGGTACTGGTAATAAAAGTTCACCATTTGAGCAAAGCCAAAGTGCACCAAGGAGATTTTTTAAAATATAACATCTTTTAATAAAGTAGAGGAAGACGGTCCTAGATTATTTGAACATTTTTCCAAAGTTTGACTGCACATACTTTCTTTAAACAGAATTAAAATCATATTACTGTTTAGGACTGTAGTTTGCAATGCAACACTTCTACCACCAGAGGATGTTGAAGAGTAACAGGAAAGACGTGGATTGTAATGTGTAGATATGTATTGTAGAATCTTAAACTGAATGACATGTACAGTGCTTTGAAAAAGTATTCATACCCCTTGAAATGTTCCACACTTTGTCATGTAACAACCAAAAACGTAAATGTATTTTATTGGGATTTTATGTGATAGACCAACACAAAGTAGCACATAATTGTGAAGTGGAAGAAAAATGATAAATTGTTTCAACATTGTTTACAAATAAATATCTGAAAAGTGTTGCGTGCATTTGTTTTCAGCCCCCTTTACTCTGATACTCCAAACTAAAATCTAGTGGAACCAATTGCCTTCAGAAATCACCTAATTAGTAAATAGAGTCCACCTGTGTGTAATTTAATCTCAGTATAAATACAGCTGTTCTGTGAAGCTCTCAGAAATTTGTTAGAGAACCTTTGTGAACAAACAGCATCATGAAGGCCAAGGAACAAACCAGACAGGTCAGGATAAAGTTGTGGAGACATTTAAAGCATGGTTTGGTTATACAAAAATATCCCAAGCTTTGAACATTTCACTGAGCACTGTTCAACCTATCATCTGAAAATGGAAAGAGTATGGCACAACTGGAGACCTACCAAGACATGGTCATCCACCTAAACTGACAGGCCAGGCAAGGAGAGCATTAATCAGAGAAGCAGCCAAGAGGCCTATGTTAACTCTGGAGGAGCTGCAGAAATCCACAGCTCAGGTGGGAGAATTTGCCCATAGGACAACTATTAGTCGTGCACTCCACAAATCTTGCCTTTATGGAAGAGTGGCAAGAAGAAAGCCATTGTTGAAAAAAAGCCATAAGAAGTTCTGTTTGCAGTTTGCGAGAAGCCATGTGGGGGACACAGTAAAAATGTGGAAGAAGGTACTCTGGTCAGATGAGACCAAAATTGAACTTTTTGCCCTAAAAGCAAAACGCTACGTATGGCAGGAAACTAACACTGCACATCACTCTGAATACACCAACCCCACCTTGAATCATGGTGGTGGCAGCATTGTCTTGTGGGGATGCTTTTCTTCAGCAGGGACAGGAAAGTTGGTCAGAGTTGATGGGAAGATGGATTGAGCCAAATACAGTATCTCACAAAAGTGAGTACACCCCTCATATTTTTGTAATGACACCGGGGAGGGAAAATGGCTAATTGGGCCCAATTTGGACATTTTCACTTAGGGGTGTACTCACTTTTGTTACCAGCGGTTTAGACATCAATGTCTGTGTGCTGAGTTATTTTGAGGGGACAGCAAATTTACAGTTATACAAGCTGTACACTCACTACTTTACATTGTAGCAAAGTGTAATTTCTTCAGTGTTGTGACATAAAAAGATATAATAAAATATTTTTAAAAAAGTGAGTACACCCCTCATATTTTTGTAATGACACCGGAGAGGGAAAATGGCTAATTGGGCCCAATTTGGACATTTTCACTTAGAAGTGTACTCACTTTTGTTACCAGCGGTTTAGACATCAATGTCTGTGTGCTGAGTTATTTTGAGGGGACAGCAAATTTACACTGTTATACAAGCTGTACACTCACTACTTTACATTGTAGCAAAGTGTCATTTCTTCAGTGTTGTGACATAAAAAGATATAATAAAATATTTACAAAAATACGAGGGGTGTACTCACTTTTGTGAGATACTGTACAGGGCAATCTTAGAAGAAAACCCGTTAGAATCAGCAAAAGACTTGAAACTGGGGCGAGGTTTACCTTCCAGCAGGACAATGACCTTAAACATACAGCCAGAGCCACAATGGAATGGTTTAGATCAAAGCATATTCATGTGTTAGAATGGCCCACTCAAAGTCCAGACCTAAATCCAATTGAGAATCTGTGGCAAGATTTGAACATTGCTGTTCACAAATGCTCACCATTCAATCTGACAGAGCTTGAGCTATTTTGCAAAGTAGAATGGGCAAAAATGTCCTCTCTAGATGTGCAAAGCTGGTAGAGACAAACCCAAAAAGACTTGCAGCTGTAATTTCAGCTAAAGGTGGTTCCACAAAGTATTGACTCAGGGGGGCTGCACACAAATGCACACCACACTTTTCAGATACACTATTTGTAAAAAAAATGTGAAAAACATTTTTCATTTTCTTTACACTTCACAATTATGTGCCACTTTGTGTTGGTCTATCACATAAAATCCCAATAAAATACATTAATGTTTTTGGTTGTAACATAACAAAATGTGGAAAATTTCAAGGGGTATGAATACTTTTTCAAGGCACTGTGTTTATGTCTTTGCATATATTTTTTGTGTTGTTTGTGTTTAGAATTTGCCAGAAATAGAAGAGTTAATCGTTTATTGTTATCAATTAACAAAATGGAAAATAAATAAATGGAAGAGAAATACAAATCAAATCAATATTTGGTGTGACCACCCTTTCCCTTCAAAACAACATCAATTCTTCTAGGTACACTTGCACACAGTTTTTGAAGGAACTCGTCAGGTAGGTTGTTCCAAACAACTTGGAAAACTAATCAAAGATCTTACGTGGATGTAGGCTTCCTCATATCCTTCTGTCTCTTCATGTAATCCCAGACAGACTCAATGCTGCTAAGATCAGGGCTCTATGAGGACCAAACCATCACTTCCAGGACTCCTCATTATTCTTTATGCTGAAGATAGTTCTTAATGACAATGGCTCTATGTCTTGGGTCATTGTCCTGCTGCAGAATAAATCTGGGACCAATCACATGCCTCCCTGAAGGCATGGCATGATGGATAAGTATTTGCCTCTATTTCTCAGCATTAAGGACACCCATGATCCTACCAAATCTCCAAATTCATTTGCAGAAATGCAGCCCCAAACTTGCAAGGAACCTCTACCTCGCCTTACTGTTGCCTGCAGACACTCATTGTACTGCTCTCCAGCCCTTTGGCAAACAAACTACCTCCTTAATTCATCAATCCAGAGCTCCTGCTGCCAATTTTCTGCACCCCAGTTCCTATGTTTTTTGGGCATAATTGAGTCCCTTAGCCCAGTTCCCATGTCGGAGGTATGGCTTTTTGGCCATAATTCTTCCATGAAGACCATTTTTGGCCAGACTTCTCCGGACAGTAGATGGGCCTCACTGGTTTCTGCCAGTTTTGTGCTGATGGCAATGCTGAACATCTTCCAATGTCGAAGGGATGTAAGCATTATATTTCTTTTATCTGCTACATTAAGTTTCTTTGGATGACCACTGCATCTACGGTCTTCATCTTTGCCCCTTTGTGCCTCTTCAAAAGAGATTGAACAGTACATCTTGAAACCCCAGTCTGCTTTGAAATCTTTAAGGAAGGAAGGGTGGAAGTCGCACATCTATGGTTTCCTACTGCGATGAATGGAGTGACAACCAACCAGGCCACGCCCCCAAATCTTTGCAAGTTTTGCCTAGGAGAGACCTTGCCGATGCAGTATAACTATCATGTGTCTTGTTGCTGTGCTCAGTCTTGCCATGGTGTATGACCTGTGACATGAAACTGTTTTCCACAAACTCTTCTTAGTAGCAGAGTTTGGCTGTTTCTCACCCAATTTTAAGCCTCCTACACAGCGCTTTCTGTTTCCGTTAATGACTGCATTTCAATCCACATATGAAACTGATGATCATTAGT
This sequence comes from Glandirana rugosa, assembly GCA_018402905.1. Classification (NCBI taxonomy): domain Eukaryota; kingdom Metazoa; phylum Chordata; class Amphibia; order Anura; family Ranidae; genus Glandirana; species Glandirana rugosa. The sequence continues at coordinate 1,309,105 of BLSH010482030.1, read as the reverse complement.
ACCTGTTTGGTAAAACTGGTTAATCATACACCTGAATCTAATCTTACACAATCCCTGACTTTGTGCAAATGTATACAGTGTGCAAGTGTAAGAAGTGATGCTGGTTTGAAGCCAAAGGGTAGCCACACCAAATATTGATTTGATTTTGATTTTTCTTTTGTTTGCTCACTGCAATTTGTAAATTGATAAAAACAAACAATTACAACATATATTTTTGTAAGCATTATACTTTACAGTATTTCTTCACACCTGCCTAAAACATTTGCACAGTAATATATATATATATATATATATACAGTATTGTGGCATTATGAAAAGGGAGGTGATGGATGGACATTATGTTTCACCTCACATGCGTTAATTTTCAGTGAACTAAGGCAAAATCTGATCCAGGTGTTACCAGCCATCTTAGAAGGGTTGGTTCTGGACCAGATTTTGTGGTACAGTAGTAGAGCAAAGATTGCTCTGGCCTGACACTCAGGAGCCATCAAGTCTGAGAGAGCTGACGAACTAAATAAAGTTTGCTTTATGACTGAAACAAAAAGGTTTGCATTGTCTTTGTTTTGTGGGATGCTGGGAGAAGCCCTTCACCGCTCAGTTAGGAAAACTGGAAATGTTTACTAAGAGCCTGGATGGCAAGGGTTTATTTTCTATTTTGTTTGTTTGATTTTTGTGCAACCTTTTAAAATAAAACTGGCTACATATCAGCTTTTAAGAAAACCTGCCATTTGGACTATCTTTTTCCCAGGGAAGATGATGCCCATTGAGCTACCCCCCCCCAGATGGTGGATTTTCAGCGGACATCTTCCTAAACAAGTGGAAAGATGGAGAATGTGTTAAAAGCCCTGCTGCAGGCCACTGCACCCAAGCAGGAAACCAATCGCCAGGTCGCACAGGCCACTGCAGCACAGCAGGAGGCAAATCGCCAGCAGCACGAGGCAAATCGCCAGACCATTGCAGCCCAGCAAGAAATCAACCACCAAGTCGTAGAGGCCCCGGCAGCCCAGCGGGAGGAAAATTGTCAGCAGCTGGAGGCGAATCACCAAGCCATTGCAGCCCAGCAGGAGGCAAATCTCCAGGCCATTGCAGCCCAGCAGGAGACGAATTGCCAGTTTGTGGAGGCCTTGGTGGAGTTAAAGAAGGGGTCCGCAAGTCCTTTGCCAGTGGAACAGAAAATGGTGCATGCCAGCTATGTCCTGCAAAAGATGACACCTGCAGATGATGTGAAAGCGTACCTAGAAATTTTTGAAAGAGTCGCTTTTTGAGAGGAATGGCAAAAAGAGCAATGGGCAGGACTGCTAGCGCCCTTTTTGACAGGAGAACCCCAAAAGGCCTATTATGACCCGGAACCAGATGCAGCCCAGGATTATGAGACATTGAAAGCTAAGATGCTTGCACACATGAGTGTCACCATGGCAGTCCGGGCTCCATGGGTGCATTGGTAGTCATACAGTACTGACAAGCCACCCAGCTCCCAAATGTTTGACTTAATACACCTCACCAAGAAGTGGCTGCAGCCAGAGACTTTGCCAGGCCCTAAGATTGTGGAGTGTGTGGTCATGGACCGTTATTTACATGCGCTCCCTGCCACTTTGAGGAAGTGGGTCAGCCATGGGGACCCTAAGACTGCAAACCAACTGGTGGACCTGGTAGAGAGATATACTGCTGCTGCCAAGGACTTGTTGAACCCATCCGTGCCCCACTCCAATGTCTCTAGGGGTGAAAAATCACCTAGAGCAGCAGTCCCCAACCCTTGCGGGGGGTAATCAATTTTTTTTGTGGGCAATTTCTTGGGGCAATGGCTGGTGTTAGCGCTTCAATCATCACAGCATCATGGTTGGTATGGTGTCAGGATGATTGAAGCACATGCCATGCTGCCTGCTACCAGATGAGGATGCCACGCTGCCTGCCACCGGATGGGGTTGCCACTTGCCATGCTGCCTGCCACCAGATGAGGATGTCACTTGCCACGCTGCCTGCCACCAGATGAGGATGTCACTTGACACGCTGCCTGCCACCAGATGAGGATGTCACTTGCCACGCTGCCTATTACCAGATGCAGATTGTCACTTGCCACGCTGCCTTCCACCAGATGTGGAATGTCACTTGCCACGCTGCCTGCCAGCAGATGTGGAGCTGCCACTAGATGCGGTGGCAGCTGTCCTCAGGCTCTCCACAGCTGCCTTTAGGCAGTCCTCAGCGTGGATCCCGGGAAAGCTGTTGTGGGCGGGCGGTGAGAGAGGACGTCACTTTCTCTCTCTCTATCTCTCATAGGCCGTGGCTGCAGTCTTGTGCCGAGCAGCCTTCGCAGCCCTTTAAGAAAACAGTGGTGTGGGCAATGAGAGATGATGTCATCTCTCTTCGGCCGCCCACACCGCTGACAGTCTGCATCGCTTCGCAGCCCTGCAATATGGGTTCCACAGCCCGGTTGAAGACCTCTGGCCTAGAGGATCCAGTAAGACTGTTACAGGGTTCAAAGGCATGGGGAAAAATTACAAGACTGTGGCTACAGATAATGAGACAATGGGTTCAGGACCTGGAGAATGGCCAAATAGATCAGGAAGGTCTCTGAGGCTGTTTAGAGGATTGGGTACAAAACACATAAAATATTATCGCTGCCATGCGTTAGGTCATATTGCTGCTAACTAAATTATGAACCAATGCAATGTGATAAAGCTTACTTGAAACAACGCATGTCTCTTTTTGCACAGGTAGAATATACTGCATCATGTAAGGAACGCATGGAAAAACAAATGTGTGTGATTTCAATGGATGGAAAGCCAGTCACTGCTCCCCTAGATTCTGATAGTGTTGTGAAATTAGTCAAAGGTGATTTTGTAAATCTTGCAAAGTTACACCCTAGCACTATTGGGGTGATTTGTATACATGGTGACACACGTGACTACCAGACTGCTGTGGTGGAGTTTGATACCCCTTGGGGCACTGTGACACATTCAGTGGGGGGTGGTACCCTCACTACTGCAGGAAGTCCTAGTGGGGAGAGATTTTCCACACTTTTGGAGTTTATGGGAAAACAAAATGATTTGGGAGGACAGAGCTCCCCCTGCTGAGAAAACACTGGAACTCACATCAGACCCTTTTGATTGCAAAATTAAAAGGGAAACGGTTGGTGTGTCCAACGGAGGCGTAGGTCCTTTTCCTTTTTTTGCAATGGTTGGAGAGCAAGAGGAGCTAGAATCCAACCCCCCAGCTTAAGGATAATGAACAAGAATTTATCTCTGACTCTAATAATGAGAGTGGGCAGAATGTGGTGCCTGACTTAGAAGTCAGGAAAGATGACTTTTGTACAGAACAATTAAGAGACTCCACACTCATTAGAGCCAGAGAAAACATTAAAATGATTGATGGCAAACCTGTTGAACCCAGTGTAGGGGTATCTCTTCCCTACATGGCTCTAAAAAAGAACTTGCTGTATCAGGTAGTAAAGCAAGGGGAGGAGGAGGTAGAGCAATCAGTGGTTCCTAAACCCTATCGCCGGATGGTATTAGATTTGGCTCATGGACATATAATGGGTGGGTATCTGGGTATAGAGAAAACTAAGGAGAGGATAACCCAGAGATTATTTTGGCCTGGGTTACGTGCAGATGTCAACGAATATTGTGAGTCATTGCCAGAGTGTCAGTATTCTGTGCCATCGCCCGATTTTCACAGTCCGCGGGTACTGTTACCGATAATTGAAGTGCCTTTTGAAAGAATTGGCATGGATCTGGTGGGACCAGTAGTAAAGTCTGCCCAGGGCCATCACCACATACTGGTAATACTGGACTATGCCACATGGTATCCGGAAGCCATTCCCTTGCGTAATACCTCAGCTAGGGCTATTGCCAAAGAGCTTGTCCAGGTATTTAGTCGTGTGGGTATTCCAAAAGAGGTATTAACAGATCAAGGCACACCACTTATGTCCAGAGTCACAAGAATTGTGTAAGTTGTACAAAATCTCCCATCTCCGTACCTTTGTCTACCACCCCCAAAATTATGGTCTTGTAGAGAGATTTAACAAAACACTTAAAAACCATGTTAGAAAATGTGGTGGACTAAGATGGGAGAAATTGGGATTTTTTGCTGCCATACCTTATGTTTGCCATACAAGAGGTACCTCAGGCATCTACAGGTTATTACCCTTTTGAACTACTGTATGATAGACATCCCAGGGGATTGCTAGAGCAATACTGAGCATATCTCACTGATGCAAAATAGAATCAAGGCTGTCATGCCACTTGTACGGGAACATATGGAGCAAGCCCAGGAGGCCCAGAGAAGGATTTATAATTGGGGTGCCAAGACCCAGACCTTCCACCCGGGGGAAAGAGAACTGGTACTAGTCCCCACAGTGGAGAGTAAATTCCTAGCAAAGTCCCTTTGAAATTATGGAAAGAATAGGGGAACCAGCCAGGGAAAAGGAAACCCGAGCAAACATATCATGTTAATCTCTTGAAATCTTGGAAGGACAGAGAGACTTTACTGGCAGTACCAACTTCCCAAAAGGACATGGCTCCCTTGACACCTGAGGTACCCATAATTGAAACCTTGTCAGTGGCCCAACAAAAGGACAATAAAGAGTTTGTGAGTAAGAATAGAGACTTTCTCTCAGGTTCCAACCTGAGTCCTACCCGGCCTGACCACAGTTATACAGCATGACATCATTATGGAACCAGGTGTCCGCGTAAATGAAAAGCCCTATAGAATACCAGAGGCTAGGCGCGAAGCAGTTGCAGTTAAATAAAGATCATGTTAGAGTTGGACGTGATAGAGGAGTCCCACAGTGACTGGTCAAGTCCCATAGTGTTGGTCCCAAACCCAGATGGCACTATAAGATTTTGTAATGATTTCAGGAAGTTGAATAGCGTGTCCAAATTCGATGCGTACCCAATGCCTCGGGTTGACGAGCTTGTTGACAGATTGGGAAGTGCCAGGTACGTTAGACTTGACTAAAGGTTGTTAGCAGATACCCCTAACGGAGTCTGCAAAAGAGAAGTCTGCCTTTTCTACTTCTGAGGGGTCATTCCAATATAAGCGGATGCCTTTTGATTTGCATGGGGCTCCTGTCTCATTCCAGAGAATGATGGACAAGACATTGAGACAACATCGCCAATACGCAGCCGCCTATTTGGACAATGTCCAAATATGGAGGCAGAGACGACAGGGAGGGAGTCACAGCATGACATCACTGGTTGCTAGACGCTAGGCGGCTCTAGCAACCAGTGACCAGGAGTAGAGTCAGGTGGAGGTGTGGGGGCGGAGCCGAAGCCAGCACTACCGTGGCTCAGTCTGCCCCTGTCACCTGCATTCCAGGACATACCTGATAATTGTGGGACTGCACCCACCCAGTAAGAGATTCGGGGCTATGGGCCCCAGACTCGGGGCTATAGCCCCAATAGCCACCCCCTGGCAACACCCCTGCCTCAACCTATAAATAAAGAGCAAGTTCGTGCATTTCTGGGGTTCACAGGGTACTACAGGCGTTTTATACCCAACTTTGCCACCATTGCAGCCCCACTGACAGACCTGACAAAGGATAGAGGGTTGGTCATAATTAAGTGGAATCCTGAGGCAGAAAAGGCATTTCAAATGTTTAAGCAAGCCTTTTGTGCACAACCGGTGCTCATGACCCCAGATTTCACAAAGGAGTTTGTAGCACAGATGGACACCTCTGATGTGGGGCTGAATGCGGTACTGTCCCAAATCAGAGACGGTGAGGAGCACCAGGTCATCTACCTGAGCAGGAAGCTTAACAGACATGAGAAAAACAATGCCATTATTGAGAAGGAATTTTTAGCTATAAAATGGGCCTTAGAGCCGTGAAATATTACCTGTTGGGGAGACCATTCAAAGTAGTCACCCACCATGCCACTCTGAAATGGATGTGTGATACCAAGGAGAAAAACAGTCGCGTGACTAGGTGGTTCCTGCAAGCATTTGAGTTCACAGGGGAACATAGAGCTGGGAAATTCCAGAATAATGCAGATGTCCTTTCCTGTGTCCATTGTCTGGTTGGGACAGTTGCTCAGCCGCAGGGGCTTGAGCAGAGGGGGGGATATGTGGCATTATGAAAGGCGAGGTGATCGATAGACGTTATGTTTCACCTCGCATGCGTTCATTTTCAGTGAACTAAGGCAACATCCGGTCCAGGTGTTACCAGCCACCTTAGAAGGGTTGGTTCTGGACCAGATTTTGTGGTGCACTTGTGTCCACCAACAGGTGGTATAAATAAGTGGGAGTAGAGCAAAGATTGCTCTGGCCTGAGACATAGGAGCCATCAAGCCTGAGAGAGCTGATGAACTGAAGTTCGCTTTATGACTGAAACAAAAAGGTTTGCATTGTCTTTGTTTTGTTGGTGACTGGGAGAAGCCTTTCACCGCTCAGTTAGGAAAACTGTAGATGTTTAGTAAGAGCCTGGATGGCAAGGATTTATTTTTTCTGTTTTGTTTGTTTGATTTTCATGCAACCTTTTAAAATAAAACTAGTTACAAGTCAGCTTTTAAGAAAACCTGCCCAGGGAGGGTGATCCCCATTCAGCTATATATATATATATATATATATACACACACGCTATATTACCTAAAGTACCAAAAGTATTGGGATGCCTACCTTTACACGCACGTGAACTTTAATGGCATCTATGCTTAGTAGGGTTATTGAGTTGACCCACCTTTGCAGCTTTAACAGCTTAAACTCTTCTGGAAAGACTGGCCACAAGGTTTAGGAGTGTGTCTATGGAAATGTTTGACCATTCTTCCAGAAGCGCATTTGTGAGGTTAGGCACTAATGTTGGAGAGAAGGTCTGGTTTGCAGTCTGCGCTCTAATTCATCCCAAAGGTGTTCTATTGGGTTGAGTTTATGACTCTGTGCAGGCCAGTCAAGTTCCCCCACCCCAAACTCACTCATTTCCTCCCCAAACTCAAGTCTTGACCTCAACCAGATAGAACACCTTTGGGATGAATTAGAGCGGAGACAGTGAGCCAGGCCTTCTCGTCCAACATCAGTGCCTGCCCACAAAAATGCACTCTCTGGAAGAATGGTCAAACATTCTCATAGACTGCAAAGGGTGGGCCAAGTCAATATTGAACCCTAAGGAATAAGACTGGGGTGCCATTAAAGTTCATGTGCGTGTAAAGGCAGGTGTCCCAGTACTTTTGGCTATATAGTGTATGTAGTCAGTAAGTGTTGCTTCTCACATATTTTCCAGGCTAACCTTCACTGGATTGTTTAAAAAGCTAAAACACATACAGTTAAAGTGGTAGTAAACCCTCCTATCATTTTCAGCCAAGGAAGCTGCCATGTTGGCCTCTTTTTAATCTCCAACTGCCATGATGCTGCACATGTGATCAGCTATGACACCAGCCATTGCATGGTTTGACAATTTGGTTTAGAGCACAACCAATGGGAGTGTTACATTTCCGGCACGTGCCGGAAATGTAACTGGTTTTTAAACTGTTAAATGGATAGGTTTACTACCGCTTTAAAGTGGTTGTTAAGTCAACACAATAAAAACATCCCATCCCCTCTATAACATAACGTTGTCTGTGGTCTGTGTTATATAAAAAAGCTGCCGATCTGTACCTATATTACAGTGTTTTCCCTGTGTTCACATGACTCCTCGGCTCTCTCCTTTGCCCGGCTGACAGCTATAGCGGGCGGAGCCGAACACTCCCTCTGATTTCAGCCAGGGAGGAGGGGAGGAAAGAGAACCGAGGAGTCATGTAAGCACCGGGAGACGCTCTGATGTACTGTAGGTACTGGTTCAGCAGCTTTTTTATATAACACGGACACTGGGGCACATAATGTTATTTTACGGAGGGGATAGGGTGTTTTTATTGTAGTTATAATAGCAGTAGGAGTGGAGGGTGCCCTGACACACTAACACAGAGCAGAAAGGCGGGGGGGGAGGACAGAGCAGAGCTGCAGATGATGGAGGCATGTAAACTGACCACGGTGTCAGGGCTCATCAGTCATGATAAACCGTGGTCAGTTTACAGGGGGGAGGGCATAGCCAGGCAGGATCAGCCAGGTCTTTTAGGTGGTAGAAGGGGCCAAATTACACAGCACAAGCACTGTCCTACATTTATGATGTAGGACAGTATAAAAGTGGTCAGTTGCTGCTGTGCCATCTTTAGAAAACATAATGCTTTGTGCTTCCAGTGTAATGGGTGTACCTTGTATTAAATTATTACATGTAAAATAAATATTTTAAACAAATAGCAAAAAAGCTATAAAACAGTTTGATAACTTGAATGAAAAAAGGAAGGTGTTTTATATATATACAGTATATTTCTATATTCTATTGTAGAATATCTGTTGTTTGCTGAGCAACAGCTCAAGCTCAATTTTACAACACATCCAAATGACCCATGGGGACTCTTCCCCATCCTTTCCTGCTGGCTGCATTCAGATGGTGACATATGGAGTGTCAAATAGAAATAGGGAGTCCGACGGCAAATGGTTTCTGCTGTGTTCTTTTAAAAATCCCACAATGCTTTGTAGGTCCAATGGCATTGGGCACACCCTGTAATAAATGTTTATTTGAAAAACAAAGATTATATAGCTAGTGACATAGCATATATAGTAAATCCGTTTAAAGCTATATAAGACAAAAAAAAATGTCACTCACCAAAAATCATTAAAGTGCCGCTTTAAATCTAAAACACCATGATATTAAATTAGATTTAAATATCCATTTACCATGCCTCTTACATGATGTACCCCTTGCAGCTAAGGTGTTAATGGAGACGTCTACAAGGGAGTTTATTAATTAAGATCATTCCCACCCAGTATATTGGCTCTTGACAGAAAACGTGTCCATCAAGAAGAAAGTAGATTAATTATTTGAAGTGCACATCTAATTCTAATGCACGGTCCTGTGACACTGCTGTCACAGCAGCTGATTTACAAAGGGGTATAATTAGATTTTCTATGTGTCCTTAAGATTCTGCAATATTTAAAGCCCACCACACCAACTAATATTTTTGGCTCAATTCACAAAAGTAAATGATGTGCAGTCATTTTTAATACTCTGCATTACATACTTTTTATTATCAAAACTAGATTTTGAATTCACTAAATGCATTACCTCACAGATCAACTGAATTTACTGTACTTTTGTTATTTATTGATATGTGCAGAGCTTTGATCATAAAAAAACAACCATAATGATATTTGCATGGATTATCACTCAGCGGAGTTCCGACTGTTTTTATTTTTATTACAATAACCCCTGTAACAGTCGCTGCTTATACATTTAAAAAAGGCATGTGCTGTATATTATAAAGTTTCCGGTCTTTGTAGATGTCTTAGGATTTACTTGGAACTCCTAATTCAGCAAGCAGCCATCCTGATTGTAGGCATCTGAAGCCCACTGGGACACTCTTCCCAGGATTAGGTGCAGCTGGATACCCAGCATGCACCTCCCGATCCCACGCAGGTGCAGTGGGAAGAAATCACAGTGTGTGTGGGGGATGCCCATTGAGTTGTAGGATTAATAACACTGCTATCCCAGGAGCCAATGGAAAAAGCGAAATGATGTACCTCGCCGCAACAAGGATGGACGAATGTGCAGTGTTTACCCTCAATAAAAGTTAGAAGATGAAAAAAAAATTACAAGAATGAATGGGGTTGGGATAAGGAACAATTACAGCTATTGATGTAAATTAGGGTGAAACTCTGCTTTAAAGGAGCTGTAAAAGCAGAAGGCTTTTTATCTTAATGCATTCCATACATTAAGATAAAAAGCCTTCAGTATGCAACAGCCCCCCTAGCATGTACCAGGTCCTTCTCTTTCCAGCGATGTCCATAAATGTCTCAAGCATCTGAGATTCCCCCCTCCTGATTGGCTGAGACACAGCAGCGCCATTGTGAAAATCAGAGAGCCAAACAGGTGAGAGAGGGGGCGGGCCGGGTCAAGGCTCCATGTCTGAATGGACATAGGGAGCTGTGACTCAGCTCGGGTGCCCCCATATCAAGTTGCTTGCTATGGGGGCACTGAACAGGAGAGAGGGGCCAAGAGCACACAAGAGGGACCCGAGAAGAGGAGGATCTGAGGTGCTTTGAGCAAATCCACTGAGGCAGAAAAAGTCATTATAACATGTTTGTTATTTTTATAGGGAAAAAACAGACTTTACGATCACTTTAAGCTGGCCAGAGATGACTAAGTTTTTTTTTTTTTTTTTTCATTTTTT
>BLSH010482030.1:1269318-1294284 GCA_018402905.1 Glandirana rugosa | reverse complement strand
CCCCCCCCCTTTTTTTTTTTTTTCCCTCCCCCTTTCTTCCCCTTCACCTATCCGGGCCCTCCCACGGGGCTCTATTAGTGACTTTCCCTTCTTCAAATGAACCATCCCCACACGTGTGTACTCATCCCCCCCCTCCCCCCTCCCCCACCCCCCCAATTCAAAAATTATACCAGCACATTTGGATATGCATTCCCTATTTCATCACATTCCCATATCTTTTACTTGTGAAACCTCTATATTGTTCCCCCTTACACCAAAAAGAGCAGAGAAAAAAAAAAAAAAAAAAAAAAAAAAAAACCTTTTTTTTTCCTTTTTTTCTCTCTGGGGGGAAAAAAAAATAAAATAAAAAAAAAATAAAAAAAAATTTTGCGGGAACATATCAGATATTGTCAGGATCCCTATGCATGTCCCTCATTCGACTGTAGTCTCCCCTTATTGTCCTCCAGCCACTTTTCCACCTCCTCCGTCTTCTCAAAATATTGAATACCGCCCAGGGCTGTGATCTTTAATTTTGCCGGGTAGAGTAATGCAAAGGGGATCTTAAGCTGATGTAGTCTGCGCTTCACCTCCCCAAATTTAGCTCTTCTTTTTTGGAGGTCAGGGGAAAAATCTGGGTAAATTGAAACTTTCGTCCCCTTAAACAAAATATTCCCAATTTCTCTCGCCTTTTGAAGAATTGCAGATTTATCTCTATAATTGGATACTTTCGCTAGGAACGGTCTAGGATGGCCTCCCATAGATGTAGGCCTGGCAGGGACTCGATGCGCTCTCTCTATGAAAAAAGATGGTGTAAATGTGTCTTTGCCAAAAACTTCCCCAAGCCAACCCTCCAAAAATTTTACAGGATGGGAGCCTTCGCTATGTTCTGGGAGGCCCACTATCCTTATATTCTCTCTTCGGAGCCTGTTCTCCATATCATCCAGTTTAGCGATATATACATCCATTCTTTCCCTCAGGATTTGCACTTCAGTACTTAGAGGGCTCACTTCGTCTTCTAAAGTGCTAATCCTCTCCTCTACCTTTGTTGTTCTTCCTTCTATCTTGTGGATTTCTTGATGCACCTGGGAGATTTCTTCCCGGATACCTTTCATTTGATCCCACATAGCTTGTAAGGTGGATTTACAGGTATTCACTGCCCCCAGGACCTCCCTCAGCGTAGGTTCCGGCTCGTCAGGGGTTTCTGCCACAGGCGAGGATGGCGCCTCCGCTCGACTCCCAACAGCAGCGCCCCCCTCACCGGGGGCCAGCCCCCCTCCTTTCATCGTATTATTTAGTTTTTCTCGTTCTGTGTTGCTTCCTTGTTGTGTTTTATTTTGGGGTTGGTACCCTCCTCTAATTGGGGACTTGGCCGGGGAGTGCGCAAATTTTTCCAATTTTGCCGCTGCAGTCTGACTAGTTTTTGCTTTTTCTTTAGTAACTTGGTTTGGGGGTTCTTTAGATGGTGTGTTCTCTATTTTCTTTTTCACCATGATTTTCAGAGAGTGGTTAATTTGGTGGCTTTTTTATCGAATACTCCAACCTCCCACTATCTTTCCCAGTCAGACACAGAGCACCTGTTAGAGAGGTAGTTATAAGTAAAGAACTCACCCAGGTATTTATACCCTAAGTTCGTTTTAGCCTCCCCACGTCTTATTGAGGTCAGAAGTATGCTCAAATCACCCTGTTCATGCAGGTCTACAGGTTTAGCGACTATAATAAGTCGCACAGCAGCAAAAAGTAGCCTAAAATAGCCAGGGGGAGGTCTTTAAGAGAGGTCAGAAGCCAGACATCCAGCCATCCCGTCTACCCCTCCACACCTTCCATAGCCCCCACAGCTGAATCATCCAGTGCTGCAATGCAGTAATACAGTCCCTACTCACGGTTCCCCGTCAAACCTAGTCGTCCGAGCCTCCTCCTCCTCTGTCCAGGCTTACGGTACCTCCGTCCTCAAAGGGAGCGTGTGCTACCTCGTGCGCCACTGCCAAGGTCCCTCTACCTCCAATCACGGTGCTGTGGACGCAGGTGGAGACTGTTGGATGTTGCCCGTCTCTCCGGTCCGCGACTATAGCCGGCTATCAGCCGCGCTCAGCCCGTCCTGCAGTCGGTGCATCTCCCTCTCTCTCCGAGGCGTGCAGAGAGAGCGGGTCTCCGGCATGGGGATGGCGTCAGGGGGAGGGGAGGGATCAAGACACACGCGGCGGCTCACCTAGACATCCGGTCACACCCCCTCCAGCTCTGATGGATAGATTTCTTGAACCAGAGATGACTAAGTTGGCTGATCGAAGAAAATGGAACGGATTACACCATTTACACAAGATAGGTAGATCAAGAAATCCTCCCCACTGTGCTATTGTACTCTGACAGCAGAGACTCCTCCACTGTCAGAATACAGTGATCAGCACTGTAGCTGCAGTGTTAATTGAATGAAAACTTACCAACAGTCCAACTCCTATTCCCATTGAATGCGAACAGCCATAGCTGAATTGAAATTCAGCCGGTCCCTGCTGAACTGATCAAACTTTGATCCACCTATAGCCAGCTTTAGAGTCAGGCTTGCTATACATATGAGTTTCGGTGGAGAGTCTATTGAGAAGGGCAGGACAAGGAATCATGGCGGAGATAAAAGAATCCAATGTTAGAAAAAATAATGTTTCAAGAGAAACAGAAGCTTACAATAAGAACAGGTGCATCCGAGCTACTGCCTCCTGGTAATTCCTTGTCAGCAACAGAGACACAGAACTCAGCCTGGGAAGTCTCTGCAAACCTCCATATACAGTCAATGCAAGGAGAGAAAGTGCCATGAAAATTAGGTAAAACATGTTTTTTTTCATTGATGGAAGTGAAAAACAGCCATAAAAATCCATACATTTGGGTTAGCCATGATTAATTCCTGACAGCTAAAATGTGTTGGTTTTTATGGCTGTTTTTCACTTGCATTAAAAAAAAAAGTTTTACCCGATTTTCATGACACCAGACTATTTCTTTTTGCAGAAGCTTACAATAGTTAAAGGGGAGCTTTAAGAAAAAAACAAATAACGAATCAGCAGTATTTTCTATGTACTCCCTGAAGCCGATCTTTTCGCCATTATTGGTTTGCCATGCCTTGTTCACACTGTATCTTTGTGTAGACAGTCATCTTGGTAGAGGGAGGAATTTTCTGTCTTATGTCAAAGCTGCCTCCTTGATGACTAGTGATCTAATGACTCGTGGTGGAATGTTTAATAAGCAGTAGAAAGCATCAACAGAATGGATGAAAATGAAGTAGGGAGATCCTCACACTGCAAGTCCTCAGGTACAGCTTCATCTTCAGCAAAAAGGACAGCAAGCAAGACATAAGTGATACCACCAAATGGCACTCAAAATCTGGTAAGACTAACAGGCAGAGACAACAGTACCTTAGATCTCACGCTGCACATATAGAGCTATGAGTCTGCAGGCACAGGAAGTTCACTACTATTTTTTCAGGACAAAAGTAAACTTTACAGGGTACTGCTTAGGCACATTTTAAGTGTTCCCTGTAAGATTACACAGCCTAACTTTAGGATGTTCAGGTCCACTTTAAATACATGTTTGATGCACAAAAAAAACAAAATATTTTGTTAGTAAATTGACCATCTTCAGAAGAAAATTTGATAAAATAATTGGTAAAATTACGATAGCTTTTTTAGTGAAATTAGCAAATTATCCTGTGAAACAAAGACATAAGGAATAATAGAAATAGTTCACTTCTTTGCTTATTGGTTTTAAATCAGATAGGCAAATTTTGTAATTGAAGCCCAGCAATATAGATTGAATATTTTTTTCTGACTCAGCCTGTGCTATCACTACCTGTGAAAGAAAGTCTTATAAACGATTTGATGAATTTATAAATCGCTAATACAGAGATCCTTGCGTTGCTTGACTCTTAAATATAGGGAACATTGACAAAATTATGTTTGGTCCATAGCTGATCCTGACTGAACCGACATCTTAAACAACGTATTACCAGTTTCTCTTTAACACAGAAACTAATATAGCTTTTTACAATACATAGGACCTATCACACCCCTCAAAAATGTTTTTGTTAGCATAGAAGAAATATTCCTCAATGCATGTGTGAGTTTGCAATGGGCACTCTGCTGCATATGCTATGAAAAGGCCCAGAGCTTTTTAGATATTGGAAACTTATTCTGGACACTATTGAGGCTGGGTTCACACCATTGCGTATTGGATGCGGCTGGTTTCAATTCAACAAAACTAGATTTATGCCTGGGTCCTGACCAGACCTGTTTGGGTTGGTGAACCCCATCCTCCTTAACTAGCCCCAATCAATGTCCACCTGATCCATGGGATGTGTCCTCTAGTCTCCCATAAAGAGAGGCGTTAGCTTCCATGGTTTAAGAGATAGGAGCATTCACTCTAAGGTCAGTGTAGGTTCCCATTGGTAACGGGGTACTTTGCAGCAGTCAATGGGCTTAGCACTTCATGGCCATGCAGTGTGACCAAACCCCCGTATTTTTGCATTTTTTGCTACATACGTTTTAGATGCTTTTAAAATAGCCTGACAGGAGTATGTATCATGTGTGCGCTGTAACTTTTATACACTTTCTGGTTTCAATTCAATTCGCATGACAGGAGATTGTATCCGGCTCTCTATGGAGCCGGTTCACACATCTCCATGGTGGCTGCGGAGCGGCTTGCACAGAAGTCCTGTGCATTTTGGCTACATTTCAGGGCCAAATTCAGGCAAAAATTTGGTCCTGATTCGTCCCTGAAACAGAGAACAGGGACGCACCGGACTCCTGCTGCAATCTGCATCCGCCATCAGTGTGAACCCAGCCTAATACAGTATTTTATACTAATTTACCTAATTATACGAATGACCTAAACATATGTGTTTTGGGCTGGTTAGATGAGGAACATTATAATTCACACAAATATACAGCTATCCTCCATTTATTATTCATAAATCATAAACTTATGGCACAGAAATGGATCTCCCCAACTCGTAAATTATACCCTACTGTGAGGAAAAATATTGTATCAACATATGTTCTGTTTTGGCATATATTTTGATAAATTTATTGGATATGGAACAACTGGTTAGAGGTTCCAGGGTTAGCTCTCCCTAAGTTAGTTATTGATAGACTTCTAAGTTTAGACATATGCACCCAGCCCTAATAGGCAATAGATACTCATGCTTTCTGTATTGTATATGTTGTATAAAAAGTAAATGAAAGCACACACCCCATTTCTGATTCTTTTTATTCCAAATATTTATCGTGATCTCCTAGAAAACTATGGCTAGATGTGTGATATTCCAGTGTAGGAGAGACTTACATATTAAGACAAAGACTGGCTGATTTTTAGTCTGTAAGGTTATGCACTATAGAGAGTAAGACTACTCTTAGATGTACAGTTTTGGAGTCCCAACTGTAACCTCTCAGGGATATACAGCATTTTACAAAAGTGAGCACATCCCTCACATTTTTCTAAATATTTTATTATATCTTTTCAGGTGACAACACTGAAGAAACGACACTTTGCTGCAATGTAAAGTAGTGAGTGTACAGCTTGTATAACAGTGTAAATTTGCTGACCCCTCAAAATAACTCAAAACACAGCCACTAATGTCTAAACTGCTGGCAACAAAAGTGAGTACACCCCTAAGAGAAAATGTCCAAATTGGGCCCAAAGTGTCAATATTTTGTGTGACAGACATTATTTTCCAGCAATTTCCTTTACCCTTTTAGGCATGGAGTTCACCAGAGCTTCACAGGTTGCCACTGGAGTCCTCTTCCACTCCTCCATGACAACATCATGGAGCTGGTGGATGTTAGAGACCTTGCGCTCCTCCACCTTCTGTTTGAGGATGCCACACAGATGCTCAATAGGGTTTAGGCCTGGAGACATGCTTGGCCAGTTCATCACCTTTACCCTCAGCTTCTTTGGTCATCTTGGAGGTGTGTTTGGGGTCGTTATCAAGTTGGAATGCTGCCCTGTGGCCCAGTCTCCGAAGGGAGGGGATCATGCTCTGTTTCAGTATGTCACAGTACATGTTGGCATTCATGGTTCCCTCAATGAACTGTAGCTCCCCAGTGCCGGCAGCAATCATGCGGCCCCAGACCATGACATTCCCACAACCTTGCTTGACTGTAGGCAAGGCACACTTGTCTTTGTACTCCTTACCTGGTTGCCACCACACAAGCTTGACACCATCTGAACCAAATAAGTTTATCTTGGTCTCATCAGACCACAGAACATGGTTCCAGTAATCCATGTCCTTAGTCTGGTTGTCTTCAGCAAACTGTTTGCGGGCTTTCTTGTGCATCATCTTTAGAAGAGGCTTCCTTCTGAGACGACAGCCATGCAGGCCAATTTGATGCAGTGTGCAGTGAATGGTCTGATCTCTGACAGGCTAACCCCCTACCCCTTCAACCTCTGCAGCAATTCTGGCAGCACTCATACGTCTATTTCCCGAAGACAACCTCTGGATATGATGCTGAGCGCATGCACTCAGCTTCTTTGGTCGACCATGGCGAGGCCTGTTCTGAGTGGAATCTGTCCTGTTAAACCGCTGTATGGTCTTGACCACTGTGCTGCAGCTCCGTTTTAGGGTCTTGGCAATCTTCTTATAGCCTAGGCCATCTTTATGTAGAGCAACAATTTTTTTTTTCAGATTCTTAGAGAGTTATTTGAGGTGCCATGTTGCACTCCCAGTGACCAGTATGAGAGAGTGAGAGCGATAACAACAAATTTAACACACCTGCTCCCCATTCACACCTAAGACCTTGTAACACTAACGAGTCACTGGACACCGGGGAGGGAAAATGGTGACATTTTCACTTAGGTGTTTACTCACTTTTGTTGCCAGCGGTTTAACATTAATAGCTGTGTGTTGAGTTATTTTGAGGGGGCAGCAAATTTACATTGTTATACAAGCTGTACACTCACTACTTTACATTTTAGCAAAGTGTAATTTCTTTAGTGTTGTCACATGAAAAGATATAATAAATATTTACAAACATGTGAGGGGTGTGCTCACTTTTGTGAGATACTGTACCTTATGATGTATACTTGCTTATATATAGAATAAGTACTTCAATGCCATTTCACTGTATACAAGTGACCCTGATCCTAAACAGGACTTCTCACAAATTTAGTTTGCTAGGTGGAAACTAGCCTGGCTAGTTGTTAGGGTGATCCACTGACTTTTGCCCTAAACCTGAATCTGGTGCACCTCTCTCTTCTGTCACTAGGTGGCATTGCCGCCTGCGGTATTAGCATGATAAGGGCATAGTGAATTTGGGTTAGGAGTGGATAGGTTGTCCCAACCAATTGGTAGAAGTCTCTTTAGCCCCATGGCCTGCTGGGAGGGTCTATTTATTTGGGAGGAGTCAGGTGATCAGGGCTCTGTGCTACCTAGATGGCTGTCTGGGTGGACGTGTATTGAATTGCTCCTGGTTGCTAGGCCAGAAGCCTGAGGGCTATCCAGGAGCACCTGGCTGCTAGGCTGTCCAAGGCCTATCCAGGATTTGAGAGAAGCAGTGCAGGGTTGGGGCTTCAGGGAGCCTAACCAAATTGCAGAGGTTCAGCCGGATGGGGAACCGAATGTTGCCAGAGGTGAAGGAGTGGCAGTTGCCATTTGGGACAACCACTCCTTTTACCAGAGGCAAGTGAGAATCATGGTCAGAGATAAAGGGTACAAGAAGTACCAGAACAGCCTTTTTCACTAGCGGGGGATAGTGTAGAAGTGGGAAAGCTTCATCAGAGTCAAGTAAGGGACCCAGCAGGTAGAGTGGGTGAAGCTTGAGGAGAAAACAGTGGTTTAGCTGTGGAAGAGCTCAGGGGATCCAGTGGTGGCTGGGATCTTGGAAGTCTAGTGAGAGACTGGGAGCTCAGTGTGAAGATCTACAGTAGGATACTGTGAGATGTGAGAGAAGATCTACAACAAGATAGTGTGAGTTACATGTGCAGATCTATATTGACTGTTGAAAGTTCAGTTGCTATAGGAGACAGCAGTTCTACAAAATACAGTGCGCTGCATCCAGCTTAAAGGCCCTCTACCTGTATAGCTGTCTGCCTATTACTATTTTTGGTCTGCGGAGTCTCCCAATTGCTTTTGCATCTGCCTAAGGGTGTCCTGGTCCTAAACCCTCTCTCCCCCAGTTCTTGTTAAGAGACAATAAAATCTCCTTTGTTGCATTCAAAAAGTGACTGGTGCCCATGTTTCCAACTTGCATTACACCCATCATGCCCAGTAACCTGCACCCTGAGGGGGAATATCAGCTGCCCCTGACTTCAGAGGTCACCATCGGGCCTCTGGAGGGCGGGGGCATCGCTACACAAGATAGGTAATCATATAATATATATGTGCATAAGTGGAATTTACAATACTGTCCGGCTTTGTACTTTTACTATTGTTACTTAGTTTGTTTTTTGCCCTTCGTTTAGGGCCTACTTGTATTGTACTATAAAGAAAAATATTCAATAAAATGATCTAGTTAAAAAAAAAAGAAACTATTTGATGCAAATATTGTTTGGCTTGGATAACATTGTTTAGGAAGACATTTCACATAGACTATAATGACCTTCTCTAGAGTCATATAACATACAGCCTAAACAGCATATGTACTTCCTTTTTAATAATGAGATTACACTGATGCTCCTCTGGAGATAGAACTGCAATAAAAAATACAGTGTATTCAGCCTACCACAGCCTCTTTAGCTGTAAAGTATATTCCATTTCTACTGAGAACATATATTAGATGTTATTGTAGTCAGTACTTTAAAGATGAACTCCAAGCAAACAGCTAAATACATAATTGAAATACATACTGTATATCAAACCTTTTTTTGTGTGTAACAGGATTTGTTTTTCCGTCAACTCACTCCTGAGATTCACACAGCCCTGCCCATGCATAAGGGCCGCCACCCCTTAATCCTTGCGCCCGGCCCCTAATCTACATGAAAGGTGCTGGACGCATGGATTCCAATGGGTTTATTAGGCTCTAATCGGCTTAAAAAAGGATGGGCTCAGGGTGCAATGAGCCCACCCAGTTAATATTCACTATTGTCTTCCTGATTCTCCTCTCGGGCCATTCAGGAAGCAGTTCCTGTGATCCGATTGGCCAGGAAGTCTTGGAATTGCCGTTTCCTGCTTGGGGGGGTTTGGTCTTAATTTGCCGCCCCCCCCCTAATGTATTACACACCAGCCGTCACTGCACTTGTTTCTACAGCTAAGCAGTACAGCTTGGTCACCCACTTTCCCCCTGATTGGACATTGGAGCAACAGAAGCAGCAACAGCACACTCATATGCTCATCCCTCCTCCTACTTTGATCTCTCGTTGTGTTTCTTATTAGCTTTCACACACTGCAGTACATCTGATTGCTGCCCCTCTCTCTTGGAGTCTGCAGTTCTAGGGATTAAACCTGCTGCAAAGTCAACTTTAATTACTCATACTATTTGCATTTAAAGCTCATCTCTGGGCAAAGCTTAACCCCTCTCAGCTTCCTTCCTTCCATCCATTTACCAACTTTTTAAAAATAAAATACCTTCTGAAAGTTTTTATTCTCATCAAACACTGTCCCTGTCATGTCCCTTGGTGACAGTAGTTCAGTACTGCGGTCTAAGCTTGTGCAAGCTAGTCGTCTCTTTTTTGACGTCATAATGCTGTGCAGTCTTTTGGTAACAGAGAGGACCCTGCCTCTAGACAACAAATAAGAAGTGTCTGCATCACCCAGGCTGTGATATGGACACCCAAAGAAGGACCCTACTCCTCAGCAGTAAAGAAAATAGGAGACTGAGGACCTGGAGTGTGATATGACCACGGATTTAGGTAAGTAAGGAACTTAAATAATAACTAAAGCCCGCCATAGATGGATTGAAATTCGGGTAGATGAATTTCGATCCATCTATGGGCAGGCTGGTTGTGTTGAAGTCGTTCTATTGATCAGCTTCAGTACAACCAGCCTGTCAATTTTTTTTTATTTATATGATCACTGTCACTGGCTATAGCCAGCAGCAGTGATCATTGTATTCTGATGGTGGAGAAACCTCCCACTGTCAGGATACAATAGCATAGTGGGTGGGATCTACCTATCGACTGTGCTGATGGGGGAAATAGAGCAATTTTCTTTCCCTCAACCCCCTGTGACATCCCACGATTCCCTCACTTTGGAGGGATTTCCTCTGACTTCCTGTTTTAGCTATGGGACAGGAAGTGAAGGGAAATTATCCCAATGGGACACAGATGACAAAAAGCTGACGGGGTTATAAATCTTCCTTACTCTATCCAAAATGGAACAAATGTATTGCCTTTAGTGACACTTTAATGTTCATTTATAAAACCATGAATATATATTTAAATTTAAAAAATAATTCAAATTGACCAAATTATATGCCAATACAGAACAAGGTTATGTATGTGCAGTAGTTGTTTGGCAATCAGTGACAACTAAAGCCAAAGGCACACTTTTCCCATATGCTGCTTAGTTGTAATCTCATATGTAAGAACACATTTATAGAGATAAATAGTGGACAAAAGCCTCTTGCTGGAAATAGTACACTGAAAGAATTTTTCATTCAAAAGGCTATTCTTGGCTCAAACTCAACATTTCTGCACAAATCTAGTATAAAGAGGATTAAAAATCTATATCAAGGGATTATGCTGGAGAGAAAAGCTCACCTTTTCACCCTGCACTTACTTCATTTATATAGTGTTGCCACTTTTTCTGCAGCCCTTCACAGATCCAAAAACCTTAGTCTCTCTTTGAGATATCTTACAGTCTATTGTCGCTAGCAAAATTCACATGCACACACATACAGTAGTAGAGTCGCTTTGGCTAGAAGCTAAGTATCCTACAAGTATGGTATTGGATTAAAGGAGAAAACCAGGGCACATGCAGGAAACCCACACACAAGGAAAACAACAAATTCAACTCCAAGTTCAGTTAGTGGAGTTATTCTATATGATATGTATTTAGTGTATCTTAACTACAGTAAGTCCAGTGAGGAACATTTAAATCTAAGTCATTTTTACTTTTGCACGTGACCCTCTTGAGTCCCTCATTTCCTGTGCCTGTGACATGAGGTTGAGAAATGGGTGATGGGATCATCACTGGCAGAGAAAGGCCTATCAAGTTTCCATTCTCCTTGTCAGGAGCTGCTAAACCAAATGTAGACAAGATTTGTATAGTAGATTTGTATTGTAGTTAATATTCAGTCCTATACATTGGGGATGATTTACTAAAACTGGAGAGTGCAAAATCTAGTGTAGCTGTGTATGGTAGTCAATCAGCTTCTAACCAGTCAATTAAAGCGGAGTTCCACCCAAAAATGGAACTTCCGCTTTAAGCACTCCTCACCCCCTTACATGCCACATTCGGCATGTCATTTTTTTTGGGGGGGGGAGTGTGTCCCCAAGTTTCAGAGGGACTTCCTGTCCCTCTTCCACCTTCCGCCTCTGGGCTGCCTAGGCGACTCCTCCTCTCCTCCTAGGCGGCTCCTCCCTCCTGGCAATCTTCTGGGACACGTCACAGGCCCCAGAAGATTGCCTGGCCACTAGGGATGCGCAGCGCGACTCGCGCATGCGCAGTGGGTGCCCGGCCGTGAAGCCGGGCCGGGTGCCCACACTAGGAATGGCGGGGCCGTCGGGAGGAGCAGGGAGACGAGCGAGGCTTCAGGAGCAGCCGCCGCTGGACTGGGAGACAGGTAAGTTACTGTTTATTAAAAGTCAGCAGCTACACTTTTTGTGTGTGGAACTCCGCTTTAAGCTTTGACAAAAATAATAATAAATCAACCCCACTGTCTTCTATTCCAAGCCCTAATGAAGGTGCCTCTTTGGATCCCCAAAGCATGTTGACTACCCTTTTGCTTGTTCGTCTGACCCTACTAGAATAAAGTTGTATCTGAGCAGTGTCTTAGTTCTTATTTTTACTGTATATTTCAAATCTGGAAGGAAACTGTAGAGATCCTTTGGGGTGTATAAGACACTCAGTAACCTGATCACTTACCCCAACATTGTTACATAATTGAGACATACCCAAATCCACAGCTCCACTCAAGACTTGTCCCTCATGTACATGGCGAACCTGGGTGCTAGCCACTATAGTCTGTCTCCGCTTCCCATCAGAAATGCAAAAAAATGTATTGCAGTCACTCCACTCTTAGCTCCTCTTGACATATTTATCAGTTGTCAACAAAATGACTGCATACAGCAATGTCTCCAACTGGGAACCAACCTTCCTTGATACATTTCATCATTCCTGTCATGCTCACAAAGATCGGGGAAGTCCCTTTCCCCCCACTTCCCCTATCCTTGTGAGCAAGCCAGGAATGGTGAAACATGTCAAGGAAGGTTGGTTCCCAGGTGGAGACATTGCTGGAGATGACTAAGAGGAGGTAAGAGTGGAGTGCCGGTGATGCGTTTTTTCATATCATTACATATACAATATATATATACAATAGGGCAACCTCCTGGGTCCAGTACTATCTTTCCACTTTCTTAAATAGCCTTTCATGACAAAGCAGCTGGAGCTGCAATATGGTCAGAGTTTCCAATCACAAGCCATCCTGCCATACACTCTTCTTTATAGCTAACCAGGGAAGGCACCAGCTCAGATGTTATTCATGTCATTATTTAGACTTAGGGCCTCATATGGGTATCCATAATGAATTTGCTATTTTATTAATTGCTCTGTTGTCATTTTTTGATTTATATTTCTCACCATACTGTATATTCTGACCTGCGTCAGCTCAGCTTAGGGTTCTTTTTAATTTACTGTATTTTACTGAGGAATGGGATATGTGTTTCTCTTCATATCTACTTTGTAATCCATAATGACGAATGCATATATTTGAGAGGTGCTGAATATGATTTAAGGGACTTTTTTTCTTATTTGTGTGGATCACAGCAATAAAAAGATTGCCAGAAGTTATAACCTTCCTTACTCTACTAAAATGTTTTTGTTTTCTTACGTGTCCCCCATTGGAGAGATTTCTCATTGTTGCCTTTCCTGACAGAGACTCTGTCCCTTCACCACTCCATCCAAAAGAAAAATCAAAAGTTTGAGCTAGAGTTGGACGTAAAGGCAAGAATCATTTTAAACAGACACAACTAGAAATGAATGCTTTGAAAATAATATATATATATACTAACAAAGTGATATATATACAGTCAGGTCCTTAAATATTGGGACATTGACACAATTCTAATCTTTTTGGCTCTATACACCACCACAATGGATTTGAAATGAAACGAACAAGATGTGCTTTAACTGCAGACTTTCAGCTTTAATTTGAGGCTATTTACATCCAAATCAGGTGAACGGTGTAGGAATTACAACAGTTTGTATATGTGCCTCCCACTTTTTAAGGAACAAATGTAATGGGAGATTAACAATCATAAATCAAACTTGCACTTTTTAATACTTGGTTGCAAATCCTTTGCAGTCAATTACAGCCTGAAGTCTGGAACGCATAGACATCACCAGACGCTGGGTTTCATACCTGGTGATGCTCTGCCAGGCCTCTACTGCAACTATCTTCAGTTCCTGTTTGTTCTTTGGGCATTTTCCCTTCAGTTTTGTCTTCAGCAAGTGAAATGCATGCTCAATCGGATTCAGGTCAGGTTATTGACTTGGGCATTGCATAACATTCCACTTCTTTCCCTTAAAAAACTCTTTGGTTGCTTTCGCAGTATGCTTCGGGTCATTGTCCATCTGCACTGTGAAGCGCCGTCCAATGAGTTCTGAAGCATTTGGCTGAATATGAGCAGATAATATTGCCCAAAACACTTCAGAATTCATCCTGCTGCTTTTGTCAGCAGTCACATCATCAATAAATACAAGAGAATCAGTTCCATTGGCAGCCATACATGCCCACGCCATGACCCTACCACCACCATGCTTCACTGATGAGGTGGTAGGCTTTGGATCATGAGCAGTTCCTTTCCTTCTCCATACTCTTCTCTGCCCATCACTCTGGTACAAGTTGATCTTGGTCTCATCTGTCCATAGGATGTTGTTCCAGAACTGTGAAGGCTTTTTTAGATGTTGTTTCGCAAATTCTAATCTGGCCTTTCTGTTTTTGAGGCTACCCAATGGTTTACATCTTGTGGTGAACCCTCTGTATTCACTCTGGTGAAGTCTTCTCTTGATTGTTGACATTGACACACATACACCTACCTCCTGGAGAGTGTTCTTGATCTGGCCAACTGTTGTGAAGAGTGTTTTCTTCACCAGGGAAAGAATTCTTTGGTCATCCACCACAGTTGTTTTCCGTGGTCTTATGGGTCTTTTGGTGTTGCTGAGCTCACCGGTGCATTCTTTCTTTTTAAGGATGTTCCAAAAAGTTGATTTGGCCACACCAAATCTCTCTGATGGGTTTGCTTTGTTTTTTTTTCAGCCTAATGATGGCTTGCTTCACTGATAGTGACAGTTCTTTGGATATTATATTGAGAGTTGACAGCAACAGATTCCAAATGCAAATAGCACACTTGAAATTAACTCTGGACCTTTTATCTGATCCTTGTAAATGGGATAATGAGGGAATAACATACACCTGGACATGGAACAGCTGAGCAGCCAATTGTCCCATTACTTTTGGTTCCTTAAAAAGTGGGAGGCACATATACAAACTGTTGTAATTCCTAAACCCTTCACCTGATTTGGATGTAAATACTCTCAAATTAAATCTGAAAGTCTGCAGTCAAAGCACATCTTGTTCGTTTCATTTCAAATCCATTGTGGTGTTGTATAGAGACAAAAAGATTAGAATTGTGTCAATGTCCCAATATTTATGGACCTGACTGTATATATATATATATATATATATATATATATATATACAGTGGGGCAAAAAAGTATTTAGTCAGCCACCAATTGTGCAAGTTCTCCCACTTAAAAAGATCAGAGAGGCCTGTAATTTTCATCATAGGTACACTTCAGCTATGAGAGACAGAATGAGAAAAAAAATCGAGAAAATCACATTGTCTGATTTTTAAAGACTTTATTTGCAAATTATGGTGGAAAATAAGTATTTGGTCACCTACAAAAAAGTAGGATTTCTGGCTCTCACAGACCTGTAACTTCTTCTTTAAGAGGCTCCTCTGTCCTCCACTCGTTACCGGTATTAATGGCACCTGTTTGAACTCGTTATCAGTATAAAAGACACCTGTCCACAACCTCAAAGAGTCAGACTCCAAACTCCACTATGGCCAAGACCAAAGAGCTGTCAGAGGACACCAGAAACAAAATTGTAGACCTGCACCAGGCTGGGAAGACTGAATCTGCAATAGGTAAGCAGCTTGGTGTGAAGAAATCAACTGTGTGAGCAATTATTAGAAAATGGAAGACATACAAGACCACTGATAATCTCCCTCGATCTCGGGCTCCACGCAAGATCTCACCCCATGGGGTCAAAATGATCACAAAAACAGTGAGCAAAAATCCCAGAACCACACGGGGGGACCTAGTGAATGACCTGCAGAGAGCTGGGACCAAAGTAACAAAGGCTACCATCAGTAACACACTACGCCAGGAGGGACTCAAATCCTGCAGTGCCAGACATGTCCCCCTGCTTAAGCCAGTACATGTCCGGGCCCGTCTGAAGTTTGCTACAGAAAATTTGAATGATCCAGAAGAGGATTGGGAGAATGTCATATGGTCAGATGAAACCAAAATAGAACTTTTTGGTAAAAACTCAACTTGTGTTTGGAGGAGAAAGAATGCTGAGTTGCATCCAAAGAACACCATACCTACTGTGAAGCATGGGGGTGGAAACATCATGCTTTGGGGCTGTTTTTCTGCAAAGGGACCAGGACAACTGATCCGTGTAAAGGAAAGAATGAATGGGGCCACGTATCATGAGATTTTGAGTAAAAACCTCCTTCCAGCAGCAAGAGCATTGAAGATGAAACTTGGCTGGGTCTTTCAGCATGACAATGATCCCAAACACACTGCCCGGGCAACGAAGGAGTGGCTTCGTAAGAAGCATTTCAAGGTCCTGGAGTGGCCTAGCCAGTCTCTAGAGCTCAACCCCATAGAAAATCTTTGGAGGGAGTTGAAAATCCGTGTTGCCCAGCTACAGACCCAAAACATCACTGCTCTAGAGGAGATCTGCATGGAGGAATGGACCAAAATACCAGCAACAGTGTGTAAAAACCTTGTGGAGACTTACAGAAAATGTTTGACCTTTGTCATTGCCAACAAAGGGTATATAACAAAGTATTGAGATGAACTTTTGTTATTGAACAAATACTTATTTTCCACCATAATTTGCAAATAAATTCTTTAAAAATCAGACAATGTGATTTTCTGGATTTTTTTCTCATTCTGTCTCTCATAGTTTAAGTGTACTTATGATGAAAATTACAGGCCTCTCTCATCTTTTTAAGTGGGAGAGCTTGCACAATTGGTGGCTGACTAAATACTTTTTTGCCACACTGTATATATATGCTATATATATATATATATTATGGAAAGACATATCTGTCAACTGTGCACACCACAAGTATTCAGAAACTAACATAACGAGTAGGGCTCTCTGATTCCTACTGTATTGTAATGGTACTGTCTGCCTTATGTTGTAAAGTGCTGCGTAAACGGTTGCCCCTATATAAATCTTGTATAATACTAATAATAATTTCTCAACACGATAATTTAGTTCTCTAGACATTCAGGCCAGACCTATTTCAAAGAATATGATGAATGCAAAGATAAAGCAGCTTGGAGATTTTTCCTGGTTCACTTCCTCCCTCCTCTATAGCCACAGACATGGAAACTTTGATAACCTGACGTGCATATTTATGAAACTATTTAATCCAAGAAATATCTTTTGGTAGTCAGATCATGCTAACATACCTTAACTGACCTCAGATGTTTATAGCTGGATTAACCGATTTCCCTCCCCAACGCTGTATCATTTACCCCATGGAGCTTTAAAGCAAAGGACAAATAACATGAATACTCACAGTCATTAAGTATGGCTGCATTACATATGCAAATCAAGAAGAGGGTATGTATCTTTGGAGCACTAGTGTCTCACAGGATCATCTGCATCTTCTATGAGTGGAGAGGACATGGCATCTTGTAGACTCAGCTAACAGGAGCTGAGATACTTCAGAGGCAAACATACAAGTGGCATCCTAGGCAGGGAATAAAAAGAAAGTGTTATGTGTCAGCAGAAGTGCAGAGGGCATTTTATTTTCGTAATGTAGCAGAAAAGTATTTAACAATTCCCAGTCATTCTATATCATATTGACTTGCGATAGGCTCAGAGGAGTACAAGTTCACACTGCATTGTAGGAACTGAAATTTTTTTATCCTGTACAGACCTGCGGGTACTAGGGATGAGTGGCGTGATCCTGCTGAAAATTATTGATTCACAAAATCACTAATTTTGCCTTCAGTGAAATTTTGGCTAAATGAGCCTTCAAGTTTTAACATATTTTCTGCATAGGAAAACATTTTCTTAAAAAACCTTACCATGTTGTTTGTATTTTTTTTCATATGGTTTTTTTTCTCACAGAAAGAAAAAACAGGATATAAAAAAAATTAAAAATGTGAACTGTAGCTTTAACTTTTTTATTTGACTTTTTTCACCATCTTTTTTTTCTTCTGGTTAAAAAGTTTAAATATTAATAGATTACACAAAAATAATGAGAAAAAACTCTTTAGGAGTATTTAAAAGCCAAAAATACCAACAAAACACCACCTAACTTTTGCCTTCCCCACTGATGTATTTCAACAAAAATGTTTGCTGAAATGTCCTAAATTTTGCCAAAAATTCAGCAAAACAAAAACAGTCACTTTCAGCCATTCCTAGCAGTTACCTTCAACTGAAATGGGAATAGGGACCAAATAATGCAAATTTTTGCACTGAAAATTTAGAATTAAAAAGCTCTATAAAAACGTAATTTGAATTTGGATATGTGCCTGTTATAGATACAACTACAGTGGACCTTAGTGTAGTTTAAAATAGGAATTCAGAAAAACAATTTATCACTAAATTAAGTTATGTATTTGTGTTGTCTTACAATTTTTGGCCATACCGCCTTGGAGAAATAATTATTTTCAATTTGTGTTTTTCAACTTCAGTGGTCCCAAAAAGCTTTCAATGACAATTGTTTTGTCATCCAAATTACAGTGCCTTGAAAAAGTATTCATACCCCTTGAAATTTTCCACATTTTGTCATATTACAACCAAAAATGTAAATGTATTTTTTGGGCATTTTATGTGATAGATCAACACAAAGTAGCACATAATTGTGAAGTGGAAGGAAAATGATAAATAGTTTTCCAAATTTCTTACAAATAAATATGTGAAAAGTGTGGCATGCATTTGTATTCAGTCCCCTTTACTCTGATATCCCTAACTAAAATCTAGTGGAACCAATTGCCTTCAGAAGTCACCTAATTAGTAAATAGAGTCCACCTGTGTGTAATTTAATCTCAGTATAAATACAGCTGTTCCGTGAAGTCCTCAGAGGTTTTTTAGCGGACCTTAGTGAACAAACGGCATCATGAAGGCCAAGGAACACACCAGACAGGTCAGGATAAAGTTACATAGTTAGTCAGGTTGCAAAACGACACAAGTCCATCTAGTTCAACCAAAAAAAAAAATATATATATATATAATCATACAATCCCATAGACACAGTCCTTCACCCACAATTGATCCAGAGGAAGTTGTGGAGAAGTTTAAAGCAGGGTTAGGTTATAAAGAAATATCCCAAGCTTTGAACATCTCATGGAGCTCTGTTCAATCTATCATCCGAAAACAGAAAGAGTATGGCACAACTGCAAACCTATCAAGATATGGCCGTCCACCTAAACTGACAGGCTGGGCAAGGAGAGCGTTAATCAGATAAGCAGCCAAGAGGCTCATGGTAACCCTGGAGGAGCTGCAAAGATCCACAGCTCAAATGGGAGAATCTCTCCACAGGACTACTATTAGTTGTGCACTCCACAAATCTGGCTTTTATGGAAGATTGGCAAGAAGAAAGCCATTGTTGAAAGAAAGCCATAAGAAGCCCCATTTGTAGTTTGCAAGACACAATTTGGGGGACACAGCAAACATGTGGAGGAAGGTGCTCTGGTCAGATGAGACCAAAATTGAACTTTTTGGCCTAAAAGCAAAACGCTATGTGTGGCGGAAAACTAATGCAGCACATCACCCTGAACACACCATCCCCACCGTGAAACATATTGGTGGCAGCATCATGTTGTGGAGATGCTTCTCCTCAGCAGGGACAGGGAAGCTGGTCAGAGTTGATGGGAAGATGAATGGAGCCAAATACAAGGACATTTTAGAAAAAAACCTGTTAGAGTCTGCAAAAGACTTGAGACTGGAGCGGAGGTTCACCTTCCAGCAGGACAATGACCCTAAACATACAGCCAGAGCTGCAATGGAATGGTTTAGATCATAGCATATTCATGTGTTAGAATGGCCCAGCCAAAGCCCAGACCTAAATCCGATTGAGAATCTGTGGCAAGACTTGAAAATTGCTGTTCACAGACATTCTCCATACAGTCTGACAGAGCTTGAGCTATTTTACAAAGACGAATGGGCAAAATGTCACTCTCTAGATGTGCAAAGCTGGAGACATCCCCAAAAAGATTTGCAGCTATAATTGCAGCAAAAGGTGGTTCTACAAAGTATTGACCCAGCGGGGGCCGAATACAAATGCCCCTCACACTTTTCAGATACTTATTTGTAAAAACTGTGGAAAACCATTTATCATTTTCCTTCCACTTCACAATTATAGACACTTTGTGTTGGTCTAGCACATAAATTCCCAATAAAATACATTTACATTTCTGGTTGTAAAATTACAAAATGTGGAAAAATTCAAGGGGTATGAATACTTTTTCAAGGCACTGTATATACAACAGACTTATTCCACAGCAGCTAAACAAATTGATGTCAGTGAAAACCAAGGAAAGGGCTTTCAATTGGCAACTGCAGTTTGCTTTTGACATCAGTTTGAGACACTTCTGAAATCATTTAGAATTCAGTGCAGTTACATTTCAGTGAGGTCTCGACCTCAAGAACTTTATGACATATTGTTCCATACTCTGATTTAAAGAGTAGTCGTCTGGATGGCTACCTTCCAGTGTTAACAATGTTCTTGTTGTTTTATATTCTACCTAACCCGTCTACCCATCTACCAAGATCCTCTTGTTGTCTATTTTTTCCCTTCCCCAAACTTATGTACCATTTCTTGTTGTATGTACAGAGCATGTGAGTGAGGATTGTTTTCTGCTCTGAAAAGCAATTATTTACTTTTTTACTAATAAAAATGATTGAAACAGAATTCAATGCAGTTGCAGTTGACCTGCATTTGACCAACATTCTCTTAGACTTGACAATCTTACACACTTTTATGCACATATAGTTTACATGATGTGATTTGACAGTTCTACCGGTACAATGCTTCTGGGGGTGAAAACATGGTATGACACAGGTCTACATTGAGACAGCTTGATGGTTTTCCCCCCATAACATTAGAATATAATATATAATATATTAACATCATCATCATTATTATCTTACATTGCTGTTGAAGGGGGGGCGATTTTGACAGTAAGGAGGGAGGAGCCAGGAGTCTAGTTGAACAAGTAGCCAGCTGCCCATGCCCCAAAGGCCAGTGGGCAGGACCACAATAGGACCCCACCCCTCCATCAGCGCAGACTGTGTGATATAAATCTGAGGCTCAGACGTAGCAAGCCAGGCTCTGATGAAGAGGCTACGGCCTTGAAATGCGTCAGCCAGTCCATCCAGGTTACCAGTAGGAGACGGTTGAAACGGATGAAACCCACTCCAGCACTGTAAATGCCTGTTACATGAGCTGTTTGTGAGTATGTATTTTATGATTTTTAACAATTAAAATTTATCAAGGATAATGCGCTAGGCCAGTGCGCCCTTGTGTGCCTTTTTGTTTCTCTTAGACTTGTATTGGGAGGTAAGCAGCTTTGAACGGAACAAAAGCCCATCCAAAGTGGCCTAATACAGACTTGACAAGTTTGTATGAAACTGAGTAACTGTTAGGCTCCATGCACACTGGGCTTAAAAAAAGTCTGTTCTCTTGGCAGTAAAAAATGCTCATATAGAGCATTTTTTGTACAAAGCTTAGACGAGTTTAGGAGAGTTTTACGTTTTTTTCTGCCAGTAAGCTCCAATCAGAAATGCCATCCAGAAGGGTTTTTTGTCCTGCCTCTAAATGTTGAGCTCAAAATACGCCTCCAATCGT
Organism: Glandirana rugosa; assembly: GCA_018402905.1. Taxonomy (NCBI): domain Eukaryota; kingdom Metazoa; phylum Chordata; class Amphibia; order Anura; family Ranidae; genus Glandirana; species Glandirana rugosa. Next base: position 1,273,071 of record BLSH010482030.1, on the reverse strand, counting down.
CCTAATGTGCATGGACACATAGGATAACATTGAGCTGTTTCTATAGGCAGAACACAAAACTCCTGTACAAGCAATGTTTTTTAAGCCAGTGTGCATGGAACCTTAGAGTGGCCACATTAGGTCTACTGTCCTCACATGGTTGACCGCTGGTTGAACAAGAGAAATCTAATAGATTCCTCCATCCATGTTAAAAAGCATGGATGGAGGAATCTGCACTGGTTGCTATTGTATTCAGACAGCTGCAGTGCCCACATATGTCTGAGAAACTGAACAGCAATATTGCCATTGATAGCATGCAGTCTCTGTCCAGCTGACATCTTTCCCACTGGCTTCTCCGATTTCTCAGTCTATGTTTTTGAAGGCAAGTAATGCCGAAAAGGCTGCCTGTGGCTCATATTTCAGCTGATTCAGCAGGAATTGGCTTAAAGTTGTATTGAACATAAAAGCAAACATTTGTACCATGTCTTAGATGCAATGGCTGCATTCATTTTTTTTTTAGTTTCTTTTCTTCTATTTTTACCTGGTAATCCAGACAGTAAGTCTGTTGTTTTTCAAAAGAACAAGCTCTCCAGCAGAATGCATTAGTTACAGAGATGAGACAAACTATTTAACACTAGCAGGGGTTTTTACAATGACCATCTTTTATTTTTTTTTTAGATTTTATTTATGTCAAATCTTTATCCCTAAAGGAAAATAACCTGTTTCCTATAACTGCTTATATAGTATTAGCTGGAGTTTGGCTTTAATTTGTTCGAGTACTTAAATCTGATAGTACATCTAAACACCTCACCTCCCACCAGACTGACAATGCTGCTGTCCAAAGTTGCCCCCTGCGCTCATTCATTCAGTGTGGGGTACTCTAATTTAAGAGGTATAGGAACAAAATGGCCATGTCACCAGGTGAAAACAGAGGGGAAAAAGCCAAAGAAAACGAAACGAATGCAACCGTCACATCTAAGGATTGGTAAGCTGCAAGATATTACATTTTTGGTTTTGGGTTTAGTACCACTTTAAATTTGAGCTTTGTTCAACTCCTGATTGGATAGTACCAGAGAGAGAAAGGTCAATAGTGCCTGGCGTCTGACAATTTGGTATAAATTAATCTAACTTTCAAGGAAAGAGTTCACATGCACTGCTAAAATCGTAATCATAATGTTAATATCACAGTTCATAAAGGATATTGGTCTGAAATTAGCTACATCTGAGGCATCATTATATGCCTTAGCAATCACATTAATAAAGGCGTTCTCTCCTTTAAAAAAAAGCAAAGGCGAGGTACTTAAGGTACTGCAATTTTTTTTAATATAATAACCAATAGAAAAGCTATCAGGATCTGGGACATTTTTTAAAGTTTTAATAATGATCAAGACTTCAACCCTTGAGAACCTCTCAACCAATGTATTAAACCCGAATCCAAAAGTGTAATATAATATAGGTTGAAAAACTGAGTTGATATTCCTGCATATAATTAAAGTTAACTTGACATGGCTTCAAAAGAGTCTAAAGGAACAATAGTGCTTGAGGTGGCAAGATGGCTGCTTAGAACAAAATGGCTGTATCCTGAAAATATTAATCTGAGCTCATTTCTTATTTTACATGTACACTGGCATACTGCATACATAATTCTGATGACTACTGAAACATATGATTTATATTTGGAGAACCTGTGGCAAAGCAACTACAACAAACAGATTGTGGGATATCCCCACACACTTGGACGTTTTAGGGCACACCACGGGATAACACAGAATCATACATAAAAAATATATTTTATTACAACATTGTTTAAAAAAGGAACAAAGACAAATTGTTTCCCATATAAAATCAGTACATCTGGGTTAAGACCAAAAGGTCTACAAGTAGGGTTGCCACCTGTACGGGATGCATCCGGACAGTACGGGTTTAGAGTGATTTGGAATCATGTGCCCGGGTCTCCTTCCTCCTCTCTCCCGGACACATGATTCAGCCTGCACTCTCTCTGCCTCTAAGTTCCATCTGCTCAGCTGGTGGCCAGGAAGGAACATGAATAGTTAATATAATCACTCAGGCAGACGTTTTTATCTTTATTCAGCTGTTCTGACAATCTTATCTGAGTCCCAACTTCCACTTCTATTGAGATCAGCTGGCAGGGACTATTTGATCATTTTCGGGCTCAGGCGGAGTAATCCTTGTCTTGTGCTGCGGTTCCCGGCAATTACATTGCCCAGCTGATCGCTATAGAAGTGGAAGTCGGGACTCAGATAAGATGTTCAGAATGGCAGAATAAAGATAAGGACTTGTGCCTGAGTGATTATATTAACTCCTCATGTTCCTTCCTGACCACCAGCTGAGCAGATAAAGCCACAGTCCAGCCTGGATCTCCACAGCAGGTAAGCGCTTGAGTCTAGGGGGTTAAATAGTCCTTTCCCTTCCCCTGGCCCCCAGCTGAGCAGAAGTTTTGAAGTTTTTTGTAATTGCTGCAGACAAGAGCTGGTTCACACTGAGGCGACTTGTCAGGCGACTCAAGTGGCCTGACAAGTCGTCCCTATGCAGTGCAATGGAACCGTTCTAATAGGAGCCACTCAGGTCGCTCCGACTTAGAAAAAGGTTCCTGCACTATTTTCGGGGCGACCTCAGCGCGACTTGCATTGACTTCTATGGTAAGAAGTCTCCTTGCAAGCCGCGCTGAGGTAGCCCCGAGCGGGGGACTTGCTATGCCCTGCAAGTCGCACCGCTCCACTGTGAACTGGCTCTTACTCAGCCTAGGATCACGCTGTAGCGATGTGGGAAGCGGTGCGATTCCAGCGCCGGTTCCTGAATGGCACCTCTCCCACAGGCAGCTCACACTGCTCTCTGTGAACCGCTGCGGTGTCATTACAAAGTTAATGACACAGTTCACAGATCGCAGTGCAAACTGTGAATTTGTACAGGAATCGGATGTAGAGAACACTCCATGTGATCCGATTCCAGTGCGTGAAAAAAACAAGTCCCTGCACCTTTTCTGTGCAAATCCAATGCGAGGTCAGCCATACAAGCGTATGGCTGAACTCACATTGCTCAGACATCGCATGCGATCACACTAGTCTGAACCAAGGCTGAGCAATAGTCCTGTTCCTGTCCCCAGTTCCCTGATGATTTCTCAGAATATACTGCAATGGGTGAATACCCTTAGGGCTCATTTACACATATGGTGCCCTCTGAAGAGCAATCCATGTTTGGATCACTCTTCAGAGGGCATTTAACAGGCAGTGAGGAGGAGTTATATAACCTCCTCACCACCTGTTTAAACCCCACAACGGCACCCCGCAACTGAATGCATTGCACACAGATGCAGGAAGCCCTCATTCACTTAGATGGGCCATGTTCAGCAGGCATTGCCGCACTGTGATGCAAAGCATTTTGGCTATTGCGTGTGTACATCCCCCCTCTGCTGCCTTTGCAGCTTAAGAGGAACAGTTGGGTATCGTCTCCCCCCTACATGTGTGCGTTATCGGTTTTACGAAACGTAGTGTCACGCCGTTACGGACGACTTGTACCGGGTAGATTCACTTACTCCCGAAGGACGTAGACACACGTTACGTAAGTCAACGCCCCACGGCAACACCCCAAATTTGTCCACCACTCCTCCAATATATTGAGGAGGAGTGACGGACAATTTACGGGAGACTTCTCACTAGGTTTGTACCTAACGAGAAGTCTCCCGTGGTATACACATTTACTCGGGATTCCCATAAGTGGGTAACGTCATATAAGACTCTTTAGTAGTCCCTTGAC
>BLSH010482030.1:1257803-1269308 GCA_018402905.1 Glandirana rugosa | reverse complement strand
AAGCAACTACAACAAACAGATTGTGGGATATCCCCACACACTTGGACGTTTTAGGGCACACCACGGGATAACACAGAATCATACATAAAAAATATATTTTATTACAACATTGTTTAAAAAAGGAACAAAGACAAATTGTTTCCCATATAAAATCAGTACATCTGGGTTAAGACCAAAAGGTCTACAAGTAGGGTTGCCACCTGTACGGGATGCATCCGGACAGTACGGGTTTAGAGTGATTTGGAATCATGTGCCCGGGTCTCCTTCCTCCTCTCTCCCGGACACATGATTCAGCCTGCACTCTCTCTGCCTCTAAGTTCCATCTGCTCAGCTGGTGGCCAGGAAGGAACATGAATAGTTAATATAATCACTCAGGCAGACGTTTTTATCTTTATTCAGCTGTTCTGACAATCTTATCTGAGTCCCAACTTCCACTTCTATTGAGATCAGCTGGCAGGGACTATTTGATCATTTTCGGGCTCAGGCGGAGTAATCCTTGTCTTGTGCTGCGGTTCCCGGCAATTACATTGCCCAGCTGATCGCTATAGAAGTGGAAGTCGGGACTCAGATAAGATGTTCAGAATGGCAGAATAAAGATAAGGACTTGTGCCTGAGTGATTATATTAACTCCTCATGTTCCTTCCTGACCACCAGCTGAGCAGATAAAGCCACAGTCCAGCCTGGATCTCCACAGCAGGTAAGCGCTTGAGTCTAGGGGGTTAAATAGTCCTTTCCCTTCCCCTGGCCCCCAGCTGAGCAGAAGTTTTGAAGTTTTTTGTAATTGCTGCAGACAAGAGCTGGTTCACACTGAGGCGACTTGTCAGGCGACTCAAGTGGCCTGACAAGTCGTCCCTATGCAGTGCAATGGAACCGTTCTAATAGGAGCCACTCAGGTCGCTCCGACTTAGAAAAAGGTTCCTGCACTATTTTCGGGGCGACCTCAGCGCGACTTGCATTGACTTCTATGGTAAGAAGTCTCCTTGCAAGCCGCGCTGAGGTAGCCCCGAGCGGGGGACTTGCTATGCCCTGCAAGTCGCACCGCTCCACTGTGAACTGGCTCTTACTCAGCCTAGGATCACGCTGTAGCGATGTGGGAAGCGGTGCGATTCCAGCGCCGGTTCCTGAATGGCACCTCTCCCACAGGCAGCTCACACTGCTCTCTGTGAACCGCTGCGGTGTCATTACAAAGTTAATGACACAGTTCACAGATCGCAGTGCAAACTGTGAATTTGTACAGGAATCGGATGTAGAGAACACTCCATGTGATCCGATTCCAGTGCGTGAAAAAAACAAGTCCCTGCACCTTTTCTGTGCAAATCCAATGCGAGGTCAGCCATACAAGCGTATGGCTGAACTCACATTGCTCAGACATCGCATGCGATCACACTAGTCTGAACCAAGGCTGAGCAATAGTCCTGTTCCTGTCCCCAGTTCCCTGATGATTTCTCAGAATATACTGCAATGGGTGAATACCCTTAGGGCTCATTTACACATATGGTGCCCTCTGAAGAGCAATCCATGTTTGGATCACTCTTCAGAGGGCATTTAACAGGCAGTGAGGAGGAGTTATATAACCTCCTCACCACCTGTTTAAACCCCACAACGGCACCCCGCAACTGAATGCATTGCACACAGATGCAGGAAGCCCTCATTCACTTAGATGGGCCATGTTCAGCAGGCATTGCCGCACTGTGATGCAAAGCATTTTGGCTATTGCGTGTGTACATCCCCCCTCTGCTGCCTTTGCAGCTTAAGAGGAACAGTTGGGTAGCAGTAAAAACACAGCTCAACCTCTAATTTTTACTGTCCCCCAACCATAAGTGTATACGAAGTAGCAGGGCACTCTGAAGAGTGATCCACAGTGAATCATTTTTTAGACGTATTTGACAGGTGGTGAAGAAGCGTTGTTCTCTCCTTACCACTTGTTTTTAACTCCTAAAATCCCATACTGCTGTGCTGTAGCCATGTGCATTGCACACGGTTGCAGAACAGCCCAATTGAGTTGAATGGGTTGAGTTGTTAAGCAAGCGCAGTGCAGTGCACTAGTGGGCTCTTTCACACGGGCTTTCTGTCCAGTGGACTCTGTTTTGTTCAGGGATCGATCCATTGATCCCCACTGAGCAGGCGGGTGACAGGCCCGTCTCCGTTCACTGTGCAGAGACCTGCCAGAGCCACACTCTCCTCTTTGGGGAGATCAGATGAAAATGGACCACCTGTCCATTTTCATCCAATCCGATCCACTACAAATATGGAAAATAGGACCTCCATCCGTCTGGATTTCACGGATAGGATCGGATAGCAGCGGGTGTCAGTGGACATGTCAACGTTGACATCTGCCGCTCCATAGAGGTGAATGGAGCATCTGATCAGGTCCACCTGAAAAACTGTCAGGCTGACCTGATCAGAAACCCCATCTGAAAGGGCCCTTAGATCCCTTTCACACTGGGGCGCTTTACAGGCGCTATTGCGCTAAAAATAGCACCTGTAAAGCGTCTCCCCATTCAACCCAGTGTGTCCTTTCACACTGAGGCGGCTCAGGGCGGTGCGCCTGCGGGAGTAAAATTAAACTCCTGCACACATGATTTTTCAGGAATGTGGGGAGCTCCACCACCCCTGCCATTGGATTGAATGGGCAGCGCTCCCAAAGCGGCTGTACACCGCTCCAGGAGTGTCGAGCGCCAGCACTTTTAACCCCTGTTTAACCCCTTGTGGGGGGTTAAAAGTGCCGTGCTGCCGCCCGAATAGCGGCGCCATAGCGCTGCTATTACAGCGGTAGATCGCCGCTAAATTGGCGGCAGTTTACCGCTGACGAGCGGGCGGTCCCAGTGTGTAAGGGGCCTTAGTGTTCGGGTTTGGCTTGAAGAAAAGGTGGCAACCCTATCTACAAGTCATATCTTATTTTATACCCGACAACTGTAATAACGGCTACCAACACAACCATGATGTGTATGCATTTGAGCTGCAATAGGTCAAAGCGTTTCGCTGCGAGCTTCTTCAGGACCCTGTCACAGCATGGGTGTAGGTTGCCAAGGTAGATATGACTCAATGCGACCAAAGAAGGCATTCATGGGGGCAGAGATAGGGGATAAAAACCTCAAACCCAGGTCCCCAAAAACTATCTTGGTAAACAGTAGGTATAATCCTGCTTTTAAGAGATGATGTAGATAGGACCCACAGTGGGATAATTAAGCCGGCAGTTTTTTGTATGTATGGTGGTGTCGTGGTAATCCTCTGTGTCCTAGGAGACCGAAGGGTCGATCGGAGGCGGAGGGGAGAAGAGAGGGGATGAGGGGGGGGAGGGGAAGGGAGGGGAAAAAAGGAAAGAGGGAAAAACTGGAGGAGGAGGGGTAATCTGACTGTAATAGGGTTCCCCTCAGGTGGATGTGGACACTGTCATGGACGGCCCTTTAAATGATGGGTATAGATCTGAAGGCCGTTCCCTCCAATTTATCCAGCGGATAACAAGACCATAGTTATCCTACCCTCCTCCCTCGTTTGCCGCTCCGTCTCTCGCCAGAAGATGGCGGGAGACGGAAAAAAAAAAAGAGCAACAATTTTGCAAAAACAAACAATTTTTCTTACTTTTTGCTAAAATACAAATCCAAAAAAAATATAAAAAACATTTTTTTTTCATGGGTTTTGGCCGATTTATGTTCTTCCTCATATTTTTGGTAACAAAAAATCGCAATCGGAGTTTATTGGTTGGTTTGCGCAAAAGTTGCTGCGTTTACGAATGATGAGAATTAATTTCTGGGGTTTTTATATTTTTTATTTTTTTAGTAATAATAGCGGCGATCTGCGATTTTTAGCGGTACTGCGATATTGCGGCGGACATGTCGGACCATTTTGACACTTTTTTGGGACCATTGGCATTTATAAAGCGATCAGTGCTATGAAAATGCACTGATTACTGTATAAATGCCATTGGCAGTGAAGGGGTTAACCTGGGGCGGGCGCTCTAAGGGTTAATTGTGTTCCCTGGGCGTGTTCTAACTGTATTGGTGCTGGGCTGGCAGGGGGAGGGGAGTGATCACAGCTTCCATATACAGGAAGCCTGTGATCACAGCCCTCCCCCCTCTATGAAAATGGAAATCCGTGTTTACATACACGGACCCCTGCTCTCTCACTGCGGGGGGGGGCATTGCGGGTAGCCGTGGCGATTGAGTCCGCCCCACCCGCTCCCTGGCCCCCCCCCAATACAGTGAGCGTGCGAGCGCGCCTCTGGTGGTGCAGGAAATTGAAGGTTTGGTTGGTCGAATTTCGAAAACAATGGAGGCACCATCGGATTACAAAAAGCACAACATTTCTAAATTTCAAAAGAAAATTTGTTTGGAATTCAACCCATGTATGGCCTACATTAAAAAGTTGTGACATTTGACCGTGCCTCTCTTTTTCCTGATAATGTGCTGGTTCTTCAAATGAAAACATTTTAACACTGCCTTATTTCTAAACTGTAAATGTACCCTGACCACCATCTTGTCTTTCTTTTTTTAATGTTCACCATATGTGATGTTGTACTTATTATAACTAAAACTCAATACATAATTTGAATAAAAAAACAAACCTTTTCCAAAATAGTTAAATTCAGAGCATGCTTTTGGTGATAACTCGCAATTACCAGTGTGGTTATCTCAGCTCTCAAATGAGCTTGCCCTTAAATGGCTGATTTTATAGATGATCACATGTGCAGACACAGCAACTCCAGGTCTAAACAGAAGCTAAAAAGGTGATGTCTTAAGATTTAACAATATAGGGGTTTAGTTCCACCTTAAAGTGTTTGTTAACCCAAAAAAAATGGATCATGTTCCCTTAAAGCATGTTATACAGCACAGTGCTTGTGCTGTGTCATTTGACCCCCTGTACCACCTAAAAAAAACCTGGCAGATACTGCCTGGCTATACCTTTCACCCTGTACTTAGACCAAAATATATCAGGGCTGCCGAGCCCTGACACCATTGTCTAAGTACATGCCTCCATCAGCCGCAGCTTGCTCTCCTGTGTCTCCTCTCTCCTCTATTCTCATCCCCCTCCCCTCCCTGTCTGCTTGTACCAGTGCCCCCCCCCCCCACCCGCTCCCGCTGCTCTCATATCTACAGCTAAATGCTGTAATTCTCTCTGTACTATAATAATATATGTTCTTGTGCCTGTGTAATGTAAAAAATATGCCGATCGTTACCTATATAAGCGCGGCTCCCAGCGCTCAGCTCACTGTCGGCTCTCTCTCTCCCCCCTCCCCTGGCAACATCAGTAGGAGGGCTTGGCCCCGCCCACTGGAGATCGAGAGAGAAGAGAAATTGACAGTCAGCTGAGCGTCAGGAGCCAAGCTTATATAGGTAGAGGACGGCAGATTTTTTTACATTACACAGGCACAGGGACACTTATTATTATAGTACAGAGATGATGGGAGGATTTTGTAGAAGTGAGTTAATAACCACTTTAAATGTTACATGTTAGAACCTACATGGGCAGAACAGGCTCTGCTATTTGACAGCTAAATGATAAGACAGGCTTAGCAGTATGAGGTGATGAGGCCTAATCTTGACTTGAAGAGAAGTTGAGGTCCTATGTTGGGGTCAAGAATTCAAATGGGCTTCACAGGAACATGGGAATCAGTTTGAAGACTAACCTGGTTACTTGTAGGCCCCACAAGCTGAGGGAACATTAGCACTGTTATTACATTATACACATCTTAGGTCAAGACAGGTTTACTTGTAGGAGATAGAGTATGTTAGACGGTACTTCTACATTTTCTTTAAAGCCCTAAGTACACCTTTTTTGGCATTTGTCTTTAAAAAAGAGTAGCAAAATAATATTTTAAATATTATATATTACTATCATACTACCATAGATCAGTCTAGTTTGAATATTTAGTTATAATTGTGGGTGATCTGCAGATACAGCTGTCTCCGTTTAAAAAGACCGCCCAGTACCTATGCAAATTGAAAAGTCAGTTCACTATAGTAGAAGAGGTAGTACATTCATCTCTCTGGTGGACTGTGTATCTACCCTTAGCTCCATCAGATCCAGTAGTGTGAGTTGCCTGTGTTCCCAGCCCCATGCTGTGGTTCCTTGCTTCAACACTCACATTATTGCTATGTCCTATAGTGATGTAGGAGTCAGAGGATAGACGCACAGTGCAGGGTAGGGATCAAAGGCATTCAACACTCTTAAAAGGTGCTGAATTGGAACTAAGAGAAGGTTGAAGACATGAGCCATCAGGGAAGTGAGTATACTACCTCTTATATTGCAGAAAGCTGCTATTTGAATTTGTTCAGAAACCTAACAGGGCCTTTTTAAGCAGAGATAGCTATAACTTGCATGGACATAGGTACAGTGGAAGGTGTCTACAGATACTCCATAGCAAAAAGCAAAGTCACATTACTCTTTTGGACCTGTGCTATTTCATTATGCAAGGGAATAAAATGCATGATAAATAATTGACACTAATAAAGTCTGCAATTTTGTTTCCCCAGCTTACAGTGCCAAATTTGCAATAAAAGCAGCTTTAGGCTTTGAGCTTAATAAGCTATATAAACTGTCTTGCTGTGTTGGACTTAAAGAATACACAAAATAAAAAGTAATAGAAGGGCTACAGTATGTTTCTTCGAGAAAACAGTCCCTTCAGCTGCTGCTGATATATTCAGAATCCTAGGTGTTTGGTCATGTGATGTCCACTGAAAGGTAGATTCTGAGTTAAGGTCAAATGCCTGGGCATTCCGTAATTTTGCAGCACCAGCCAGGAACACCATTTTCTCCAGTAAAGGTAAACATTTTATCTATTGTTCTTTATATTTCTATGCAGCTCTTTGTCTAACCCAAGTCTAGGCTTTATAGTGTCTACTGGACTAGGCTTTTCCATGCAGCTCTTTGTGATCTTGTCTTTTGACAGAACTATCAACGTTCAAAGATATGGAAATGTACGGCAAGCACATAAAGTAAAAATAGAACAATACTACAATGTGGTGATGGTTATCATGTGAATGCTACTTTTTCGAAGAAAAACTTCTGAGATGTATTTAATTACTGCATTTAATAAGGACCATCTTGATAGCCTTCACAGTATTACACAACTTAAGGAACCATAAATATGTGAAAAGCTCCATGGTCCAAGACTACCTACACTGGGTGGTTTAAACATATACTGATATAAGCAGCTGGATAAGTCCATAGTTACAATTTGTAGTTAATGTAATTTTGGATAGTGTTGGGAAATGATTAGGTCAGGTCAGGCTTGTCCAAGAGGCACAGAAGAAATTTGGAAGAAATCTCTACAATGTGAAGAGAAATGTGATCTTAGAGAGTAGTTGTTACCAGAGCAGGTGTCTGTTGAAATTGTATCTCTACTCCTGTTCTGGTGACAACTGAAACATTTTCAATTCACATTATTCTTGCCTTATTTTCTGTCCTGCTGTCAATGGTCACAAGGACAAATAGTGACAGTGAATCTCCATCAGTGAAAATATAGATAGCAAACACACAACTAAAAAAATGAAAAAATTAGCTTTGGGTATACTTTTATGGTCATATTTTGAATGTCCAGCTTAGCTTAGTCTGAGGACCCACATAAGCAGCCAGATATTTCCTAGAGTTGCAGATTTACACATGCAAATATAATAATATGATTACCCCCGTGTGCTTAACTTTTACCATTACACAGTTTTCTAGGATAGTTGTAAATGTCCATTATAAAGAAACGATGGAGATAATTTTCTAATGCAGTAGGAATTATCCTTGTGACCCAAAAGGACAAAATTTGGGTGCCATTCAGGTTGAGAAGTCCAACTAGATCGCCGTGAGTGCAGGCAGGGACAGGGAGCTCGTCCTATTTCCAAGCTGCAGCAATGTCAAAGGAAAAGATCCATAAGCCACACATCATGAAGCAGACCCATGTGCATGGAGTGAGAAGAATGGGAGCCTCAGCCTGGACTCCAGCTAGGCCACGCTACTAATGCATTTCGCTCTACCCCATGGAGCTTAATCATGGGGACCATGTGTGCTTAACTTTTACACAGTTTTCTAGGATTAGTTGTAAATGTTCATTGTAAGGAAACTACGCAGATAATTTTCTAATGGAGTTGGAATTACCCTTACTATGCAGACCCCTGGGACAGGAGTCATTCGTTATAGTTAAAGTATATCAAAACCCAAGAGCAAAAGTGTAATATATTGTCACCCCAGGACAGGCTACAGGACACCTCCCCTTTCTTCAACTCTCTACTTTAGGTGAGATGTTTTGTAGATCACAGAGATCGACGGGAAGAATGCTAACTGACAAGAGTGCAGCACATGCAGAGAGCACAATAAGTTATCAAATCACAAGATTTCTGGCAGGAGCAAAAAGTATTTCTTGCACATGTCAATCAGATATAACAAAATGTTTTCAATTACCTACTTTACAATTTATTATAGTTAAAGGGACCAAAAAAACTGGTTCGCTGATACAGTGGTATTAAACCATAAAGGAAAAGTTATTATTCTTTATTTGCAGTTTACCAATTTTTAGATTTAGTGTCTGCATTTGTTTTCTGTTTTTAGGATTTCTTTTTTTATTTTTACCTGGTGGTCCCCCCAGTAAGTAGCAAATGTAGTAGTTAGGGGGTTGAGACAAACTATTTAACATTGACAGGGGTTCTTGCAATGATCATTTTCATTTACAGTATTTATGTATAACCTTTATCCCAAATAGAACAAAAATGTTGCTGCAACTGCTTATAAAGTGTTTGCTGATTGGCTTCAAATACTTTAGTGTATCTAAATCTGCAAATACACATTGTACATCTAACACTCCCCTTCCCCCAGATTAAAAATGCTGCTATCCAAAGGTGTCTCTGTTGCTCTTTCATTCAGAGTCTAGGCACTCTAAAGGCCCGTACACACAGTCATCCAACAGCCTGTTGGCCAAAAATCCAATCGTGTGTACGCACGATTCTACAGCTGATTTCCAATCATCAGCCAACAGAAGTTGGACAATGAGACTAGAAAACTTTTGTTGGCCAACAAGGTGTTGGCCGATTTATGGCTCTTGTGTACAGAAGTTGGCCAACAAAAAGTTGCAAGTGCAAACACACATGCTCGGAATCCAGGAAGTGTTTGGTCGTGTAACCTGTGTTCGTAATTCACAAATCACATTCACCTGAACTTCCCCGTTATACGCTTCGTAACACATCACTACGTTTGGCTTTGTTGGCCAATTACTTGACTCATGTCAGTACGCTAAACCAAACCTCCGTCGCCCAATTTGGACAAAAGTTGGACGTTTGGTTGACCAACCATTGGCTCGTGTGTACGAGGCTAAATACAGGGGATGTGTTACTGTCCAGATCACCAGGTGAAAAAAGAAGGATAAAAGCCTAAAAAAGAAAACTAATGCAACTACACCATCTAATGATTGGTAATATATTAAACTTTGGTTTTGGGTTTAATACCGCTTTAAGGTTTACATTCACTTCAAAATGTACTACTATTAGATTGTAAGCCCTTATGAACAGGGCCCTCTTAACCCTCTTGTATTTTATTATATTGTAACTGTACGGTCTCCTTTTAAATTGTAAGGTTCTGTGCAAACTGTTGATGCTATATAAATCCTGTATAACAACAATAATAAATAAACCCGTGCTAAGAAAAATATGTAGGCTGCCATTGCAAGTTCTTCCTTCTGAAAATGCTGCTTGTCAGGCAGTTATGAAGCTCCTTCCGCTTTAATACTTTCTGGGTCAATGGCACAGAACATATATAAAGTTGAGAAATACAGGATTTGTTCTGATGTTTATTTGCTGCATTATTATTTTGAGTCAGCTAGACATGGCCATGCCACTAGCATTGTCCTAAGAAGCCCCTGTCTTCATCTCATGCAAGATCTGCTTTAAGAGAAATTGGAAATATATCTTAAAATTAACAAAAAATGTTATCTTGAAAAATATAATGAGATACTCCTTTGCTAGACCATTCTATACATTTCTATATTGCTATTGTTCATGCTAAAATATAGTGTTAGGCTTTATCAGAATATATAATGTATAGAAAATCTGACAACACTAGCACAGAAAACACTGTAAAATTATTTTCATTGTTTATCAAATTTGATACCAGAGTGAAAAGTGAAAATATTTTTTTCAATACTATTTCTTGCCAGTCCTGACACAGACATGCACTGATGAGAGTGATGGGTGATGTATTATGCAAGACTAGACCATGGCTTATAATTCAAGCTCTTTATCATTTTGATCAAACCTTTTATATCACTGGATAAAATGGTACTTCAGCCTCATTTGGTAAAGAATCTGTTAAATTCCAAAATGATCTGTCTCCATATATTTTACCCCACCCCAGCACCCTTTCTTAACTGCAAGCCTTATTTCTGCAGCTGCCTGTGATACAGGGTCTGCATGAAACGTCTGTCCTATTGTCTGCTTAGTCTGGCATGGTGCCCAGTCCACACATCATAGGTCCCCTGGCATGCTGCAAACTGACATTTCTTGATATTCTACCATTGTTCTCTATCCCAGCTCACAGACGCTAGGGACAGAATGAAAAGACTACTCACGGTACAGAGGGTTTATTGGGGTCTGGATGCATATAAACAGTACTGACTAACAATGTAACTAATTAAGAAGGCTCCCAATCAGAGGGAAGGGGAGTCTGCAATTGCCAGCAGAGAATTAGGTACATTAGGAAATAGGAGACAAAAAAATAAAATGTTGAATAAAATATTCAATGTCAATATATTGGGGTTGTAATAACAAAAGAGAGACACAAAATAAAACATTTAAATTAAACTAAAATTTAAAATTCAGCTGGCTTTTAATATGATTTTGATTTGAGCAATATTTACTATCTTTGTGACTGTCTATGCAGACACAAAGGCTTGTCCTATGATGGTAATATCAGAATAACTATAAACTTGTTATATCTTAAATAGACAACATTTAAAAAAAAAGGATTGTGCAATGTTCAGTGATACACTGCCTCCAATCAGCAATAGTTTATATTGCTTTGAATGCTCTATGTTGTTGAAAGATGGAATATGATTGGTTGCAATTGCTATTTTGCATATCAAAATTCTCTTTGCACTGTCTTTATGATGCCTGTTCTATATTCTAAAAAACAAACAAAAAAAAAAACAGAAAAAACACAAAAAGAATCATAATAAGTAATACACTGTTAGGGGGAATGTATTAAGTGCTGAGCTTGCCTGCTTGAAATGCAGTTGACAAAAGATGCCAAGTCGTGAATTATGTAAGGGGGATTGTCACATAATGAATAATACTAAGAAAAACACAAAAAAGACAAAAAAAAAAACAAACAAAAAATCTTATATCTTGTCCGTAGTATTTCTGTCACGTTTCTCTTAAAACTATACGTTTTATCGTTAACGTTGGTTAGTATAAGGTAGAAAGTTGTTGTATCTCGTAAGTTTCGTTATATTTGATAACGACTAACCTCCGTCACATAGTGACTTGTAACGTGTTAGGAAAAAAAAATTTACAACAGATAAATTCTATATTG
>BLSH010482030.1:1232018-1254199 GCA_018402905.1 Glandirana rugosa | reverse complement strand
GGCCTGTAATTCTTAGTGAGTTCGACTCGACTCAGGTGTTCGATTGTTCGTTTTTTCTTGAACATTATGGGGCATTCGCAGCAACTTTGTGCACCACATAATGCATTAAAATGGCGGCGGAATGCCGCCCGCTGATTAGCCAAAGCATGCACATGACCTGCATGCTTTGGCCAATCAGCGGGCGGCCTGCTGTGAGAGCTTTGATTGGCTAAAGGCAGGGTGCATTTAGCCAATCACTGCACAGCAGCCTCAATCCATGCCCCACGCTATATAAAGCCGCTTGTACAGTGGCTCTTTGTAGTGTGTTGGTGGCGGTGGTCGGAGTTAGACAGAGAGCTTTGGTTCCTGAAAACAGGCAGTATAGCTAGCTAGCTTTCTAAAGTGTGTCTAAAAATAGAAAAAAAATACAAAAGATAGATAGCTAACTAGATAAGGAGAAATATAAAATCTATCTATCAGTTAGTGCAGACAGGTTAGTGTAGGGAAAAAAAATATTATATATATATATATATATATATACACAGTCTAATATATATATATATATATATATATATATATATTTTATACGTACAGTATACTATATATCAGTGTACACATCAGTAGTACACTTGACGTGGTGTATTCATATATATACAGCCTGATATATATATATATACACAGTGTATTGAGTGTGCACTATATATCTGTACTTACGGTATATAGTACAATTGATGTGGTGTATTAAAATATATACAGCCGTATATATATATATATATATATATATATATATATATAAACACAGCATATTGAGTGTGCACTATATATCTGTACATATGGTATATAGTACACTTGACGTGGTGTATTAAATATATACAGCCTGGTACATATATATATATATATATACACACACACACAGCGTATTGAGTGTGCATTATATATCTGTACTTACGGTATATAGTACACTTGACGTGGTGTATTAAAATATATACAGCCTGGTATATATATATATATACACACACACAGCGCATTGAGTATACACTATATATCCGTGCATTCGGCGGTGTACGGTATATAGTACACGTGGTGTCTTAAAATATATACAGTCTAGTGTATATATATATATATATATATATATATATATATATATATATACACACACGCAGCCTATTGAGTGTACACTATATATCGGTACATTCGGGGTGTACGTACGGTATAAAGTACACTTACCAAGTACCTGGTGTATTAAAATATATGCAGTCTAGTGTATCCAGATATACACGCAGCGTATTGAGTGTACACTATATATCAGTACATTCGGGGGTGTACGGTATATAGCACACTGCTTGACGAGTTGTCTTCAAATATATACAGTCTAGTGTATCCAGATATACACGCAGCGTATTGAGTGTACATTATATATCGGTGCATTCGGGGGGGGTGTGGTATATTGTACAGTGTAGTGCAGTGTTAAAAAAATACTCATCATGTCAGGAAGGCCACAAAGGAGAGGCAGACGCTCCCAGGCCACTAAAAGAGGGAAGCAGCCTCTGTGTCTTCAGTGAAAAGTGGTGGTGGCAGACATGGTGATTCCTCTGCAGGCGGGTCACACTTGTCCTTTTTTTCTGCTGTTGGACATGCTATTGAGCCCCAACATGCAGAAGAGTTGGTGGAGTGGATAACAAAGCCGTCCTCATCCTCCTCATCCTCTGTCCCCCAGGCTCATACAAATTTGCCTTCCAACGCATCTGGCAAAGCGGCCTATTCCACCGGATCCTTGTCCACAGTTACTCCTTCTGTAGCCCCACCATGCACGGAGGAGTAATCTGAGATGTTCAACCATAGTGTTGGTTACATGCTCATGGAGGATGCACAGCAGTTTGAAGGCTCCGATGTTGGTTCCCAGGCTGAGGAAGGGAGTAGCGTGAGCCTAGAGACGGGGTGCCGCAAAAGGACAAGAAACTAGCAGTCATGTTCCCCCAGCTGCAGCATACTACCAAGTTTGCTCCAGTGACGAGGAGGGACGTGATGATGAGGACACGGACTGTACTTGGGTGCCTGAGAGAAGAGAGGAGGAAAGTGAGGAGGAGGAGGCTCAACTCCAACAAGGCAGGATGTCATCCAGGGGCCAGCTTAAGGGCAGCCACCCAATTGCATCAGACCACAGAGCTTCACAGGTGCAGGGCACTGCTGCCTCCCCATGACTTCCAAAATTTCTTTGGTGTGGGCATTTTCCAGCACATGTGCAGTAGATCGCACCATTACCGTTTGCAATCTATGTCTGAAGCGGGTCAAGCGCGGCCAGGGCCCAAGCCGCTTGGGCACTACTGTCTTGACAAGACATATGACGACCAGCCCAGTCCATTGGCAAGAGTACCTGAAGAACCCACACCAGAAAACAAGGCGGACTTCTCCTTGCTCCTCATCTGGGATCTCAACCCCTACTATACCTGCAGTCCTCTCCAAAACCTGCACTGAGAGGAATGAAGGTGTAGCAATGCGTGCCACAACTAGTACTTGCAGCCAATCTGCTAGCAGTACACCACCGGGTGAATTCAGCAGGCAAATATCCCTACCCCAGTTGCTGAACTGTAAAAACAAATACTGTCCCAGCTATCCACATGCTCAGCGTCTTAATGCTAGCTTGGCCAAATTGCTAGCACTCCAGCTACTGCTTTTCAGCTGGTAGACTCTGCCCCCTTTCGTGAATTTGCGGAATGTGCTGTCCCACAGTGGCAGGTTCCCAAAACACATTTCTTTTCACGTAAGGCCATTCCAGCTCTCTACAGTCATGTGGAAGGCAATGTTTTGGCCTCGTTGAACAGTGCGGTCAGCAGCAGGGTTCATATTACCGCTGACTCATGGTCCAGCAGGCACGGCCAGGGACGTTACCTTTCCTTCACGGCACACTGGGTAACTCTGCTGGCAGCTGGGAAGGATGCAGGACAGGGTTCAGGTTTGGAAATAGTTCTGCCACCACGCCTCAAAAAAGCTGGTGGTGATTTTGCCACATCTGCCTCCTCCACCCCCTCCTCTTCTTCTACCTCTGTGTCCTCTTCTGCAGAATTGTCCTCTCAACCTTCAGTGCTCCCTAAGCGTTCAAGGGGCTATGCACGCAGTCAGGCTAAAAGATGCCATGCAGTGCTTGAGTTAGTCTGTCTTGGGGACAGGAGCCACACTGGGGAAGAGATTCTTTCAGCTCTGCGGGGGCAGGCTCAGAGGTGGTTGACGCCACGGCAGCTTGAGCCAGGAATGATTGTATGCGACAATGGCACCAACCTTTTCTCTGCCCTCCGACTAGCACAATTGACACATGTTCCATGCTTGGCACACGTCTTGAATTTGGTGGTGCAGTGTTTCTTGATCAGGTACCCAGGCTTACCAGATATCCTGAGACAGGCCAGAAAAGTCTGTGGTCATTTCCTGCATTTATACAATGCCAGTGCCCGGCTGGCTGAAATCCAGCGGGAATTCAACCTGCCCAACAACAGCATCATTTGTGATATGCCCACCAGGTGGAACTCAACATTGACAATGCTGCAGCGGCTGCACGCACAGCAGAGGGCCATCAGTGAGTGCCTCTGTGAGCTTGGCACCAGGACAGGCTCTAGGGAGCTTGGCTTTTTTTCGCTACATCAGTGGCTAATGATCAAGGATGCATGCACTGTCCTGTCGCCATTTGAGGAGGCCACAAGGATGGTGAGCAGCGACAATGTATGCATTAGTGACACTGTCCCACTAATATTCCTTCTGGAGCACACGCTTCTTGGAATCATGGACAGAGCACTTGAGGCAGAACAGAGGGAGGAAGAGGAGGACTTATTTTCCGCTCAAGGCTCCCATTATGCAGAGAGCATTCCTGCATAGCCGCCAAACACACGGGAGGAGGAGGAGGATTGTGTCAGCATGGATGTGGAGTATAATATGCAGCAGTCTTCAAGGGATCATGGTTTTCAGGCCCCAGAAACCCAAGGAGTTTACGTGGCTGGGAGGAGTTAGTTCCTGATAATGTCATCCTCAGTGACCCAGAGGACACTCATGCCTCCTTAAACGTACACTGCATGGGCTCTCTGATTTTGAAAAGCCTGTGAAAAGACCCTAGGATTCGTGGTATCAAGGAGAGGGATCATTACTGACTGGCAACCCTTCTTGATCCACGTTACAAGGGTAAAGTTGCAGAACTCATCCTGCCTGTGCAGAGGGTGCAGAGGATGAAACATCTTCAGGATACCTTGAAGAAAAGTTTGTGCAATGCCTTTCCAGACCCTCGGAGGTTACCCTGTCCTGCTGCTGGCCCTGGAAAACCTGTTTCTGAAGCTTTGGTCATTGAGAGGCAGAGTGGTGGAGAAGGTGGCGGCTGAGTGATGCCTTTAAAAAAAATTTCAGTCCTCAGCACCCAGGCCTGATAGGTTCAAGCAACCATTGTCAACATCTGCATTATATGGTGCAGGAATATATAGGGGCAAGAGCAGACTTGGAGACCTTTCCAACCGAGCATCCACTTAGTTACTGGATCTTGAGGATGGACCACTGGCCAGAACTTGCTCAATATGCAATTGAGCTACTGGCCTGTCCTGCATTCAGCGTGCTTTTTGAACGGACATTTAGTGCGGCTGGAGGGTTTGTAACCGAGGTGTTCAGCTCATCCCTAATTCTTAGGAATAACTTAAATCTGTCCAAACAAGAGTCTAGTAGACATCCCGGGTATGATAAAGTTTACAACAACAATAATCATAAATTATAATATAATAAATATCTATAAATAAATATCAAAAATGATAATATAATAATAATAAAATGTATTCAATAATGTAATCAAGTCAAAAACACTGAAATTTGCTCAATTGCAGAATTGTCTCTGTCGTCACTTTCAGTGTCTGGTGACAAATTTCCCCACAAATCAGTATCGCTCAATTCAGGAAGTGATTCTTATTTACTATCGCTGTTTTTTAACTGGTCAAAAAACGCTTTTGACGTAAAGGGACGCTTTTTGGATGCCATGGACATTCTCAAGAAATAAAGAATGGCATATATAATATAAAAGTGCATGCAGGGCACTGGACAAAGCACTAGAGACAAATGGGATGTGAAATGATTTGATACAGTAATGTAATCTTACAAATTACAGTGTACTGTATGTGTTATGTGTGTTTTACTTTTTGAATTTTCCGTCGGGCTCTGCCCCTATGCGACGCAATGCTCGCTGGGAATGGAGCCCAAAACCCAGAGGCATTGGGCAAAAGATTCTGCTGGAGGACACAGCGGGGGGGGGGGACATTCCAGGATCCTGGGAACAAGGTAAGTAACTTTGCCCTGATCCTGCAATGCGATCCCGAGTGTGGCTCGGGGTTACCGCTTTTGGTAATGAAAACTCACCCCAATCCCCACTTGGGAATACCGCTAAGGAGGTTAAGAAATAAAAAATATAGAATTTTATATCAGAAACAAAAGCCAGAAATATCGCACAGACACACTGCACATCATGTAAGCAGTTTTACTGATCTGAATAGAAGAGGGGGGAGGAGACAGTTTTTATCACAAAATAAAAATTACAGTATATCATGTCAGAGGCAAGAGCCAGTGCAGACGCACTGCACATCATGTAAGCAGTTTTGCTGGGCCATATTACAAGAGGGAGGGACAAGCAGTTTTTAAGAAATACTGTAACGATTACAATGCATTATGTCAGAGACAAGTAAGAAATTTTGCACAGACACACTGCACATCAGGAATCTGTTTTTTTGGTCCACAAGGGAAAAGGGAGAGGAGAGACAGTTTTTTCACCATATAAAAAACACAGCGTATTATGTCAGAGAAAAGAGCTAGAATTATTGTATAGATATAAGGCATATCAGGTACGCATTTTGTTATGCTGCAATGGAAAATAGAGAGATTAGTCAGTAAAAATGACAGTGTATTATGTCAGAGAAAACAGCCAGAATTATTGCACATACATGCTGCACATAATATAAGCAGTTTCACAAGGCCAATATGGAAGAAGAGACTAGTCAGTTTTTACCCAGTAATAGAAACTGATGTGTATTATGTAAGAAGGAAGAACCTGAATCATTGCACAGATACGCTGCACATCATGTAAGAGGTTTTGCTAGACTGTAATGAAAGAGGGAAAGATTAGGCCATTTTTTTAAAATTACAATGTATTATGTCAGAGATGAGCCAGAAAGATAGCACAAACATGCTATACATAAAGTGAATGTTTTTACTATGCTCCAATGGAAGAGGGAGACGAGGCAGGATCTATCATGTGTGACGTTATGCGAGGCGCAGTAGTGGATGGGTGCTATTTGTCTCCCCGCATACGTTCATGTTGAAGGGACCAAGATGGAATCCAGTGCAGGTGTTACCAGCCACCTTGGCAGGGCTGGTTTCTGGCAGAGAGTTTCTGGTCCGCCCAAACCCCTCTCCAGCTGGATATAACGATCAGGAAGAGATCTCACAGGAGCTCACCCTCGGTCTCGGTGTGCTAAACTTAGGGAGCTGGGAGCTGGACTGTGGTTGCTCTAAAGACTGAAAAAAAGGAAAGGTTTGCATTTTGTTTGTTTAGAGGTGTCAGGGACAAGTCCTGTCATTGTATAGAGAGGCCTCCTGTTCTGTATTAGTTTATTGCCAGATGGCAAGGTTTTGTTTTACTGTTTTGTTTGTTTTATGATTTGGCAACCCGCCAGACTTTTAAGCAAAGTTGGTCTTCTCGCTAAGAGCGGGTGAACCACAAGAGCTAGTCTCCCACACATGATATACTATTTAAAGTGTATTCCTTATAAGACAAAGGCCAGAAATATTGTATAGACTCTATAGTCAGCCATTAGGCAGTTGAAATAGTAGCATTTTGAAAAGGACACACATCACTCAGCTTATATTGTGCAGACTACACACACAACATTTCAGCAACACCTTAAAATTGATGCAATGGGGTTGATTTACAAAAACTGGAGAGCGCAAAATCTGTTTCAGCTCTGCATAAAAAACAATCAGCTTCCATTTTTTTTTGTCAAAACTTTGTTGAACAAGGTGAAGTTAGAAGCTAATTGGCTACCATGCACAGCTTCACCAGATTTTGCACTCTCCAGTTTCAGCAAATCAATCAAGAATGTATTTTTTGCACTATAAAAAAGAAGAAATATTGTAAACACTGTATATGTATTATTACTACATTTTCTTGTAGGCCTCATTGCCTACCACATCCCCATTTAGCATTGCAGGTGAAAAAACAAGTTAAAGTTTATAGTTTTTAATTAAAAAAGAATTAACAGGCAGCAGACAGTATATATAATATTTATGTAGCCAGGAGTTCAAAAGTGCTCCTTTAACATAGATACATTATTGTCTGTGAATGCTATGACGTTTTCCCCTAGTGCTGTGGTTGTGTAATGTAATGGTCATGTGAAAAATGCTGCCTTGTGGGACCTGTAGTGTCACAGAGGAAACTTGTCATCGGACCTTGCAGAGGAAGGACTCCATTTCTCAGTGTGCAATGCTGTAAGTGGAGGCCCTTGGGAGGAACAATGCTTTGTGGTAGAGACTATTTAAGTGAGGGGAGGAGTTGGCTCCGGTCTCTTGGGACAGCGTCATCGCTCAGAGGAGACCTGTGTGTCTTGTCAGCCGGAGTGCGGCCTACATCTAGTGATCCAGCGGGCTGAATTTTTACAGTGACCCTGCGCTCTGTAGTGATACTGAGTTGCAGTGAATGATCTTCAGGCATATCAACACTTGAATTTGTTCCAAAGTCAGCGGCAGCAGCAAAGCCCACAGCGATCGATCGGGAGAGCTGTAGGGAGTACAGTGGAAGTCATTTCCCCCAAAGAGCAAGCGGATATGATCAGTTCCAGTGCTTTCAGCATCTTCTGAGCAGCCGGACCACTTTTGTGTTCCTCCATCAGTGTGGTGAGCAGACGCAAGCCTATACATTACAGTACATATTTATCTATATCATACAAGGAAAGAAAGGCCTAATTCATACTATGGATTACAATTGCCATTAAGTGCACAAACTTGCTGTTAGACAACAAATCACCTTTAAATCAGTGATCTCCAAGAAAGGCCTTGCATTAATTCAGTGACGTTTGATACCTTTGTGCCTTCTCTAAAGGATAATTGAACTAAGTAATTCAGGTACCTATTTCTCAAATAACCAAGCCGGCAGAAGATCAACTGAGCTTTGCAGCAGGACTACTAACTTTGTAGCTACTACTTCTCACATGACCTTATTCTCTTAAAGAACTCCCTGAATCAGAACAGGAGAATTTATTCAGTTACATATTAATGTTGGTTTGGTTTGTTGGTTTATGCTTGAGAATATATCTAAACTGCTATAGAGTTGTATTAAGATTGTACACATCCTATTGAGTGGTATCAATATACCTAGAAGTCATAACTACATATATAATTATATTTGAATATAGAGAATTCATCAATTTATATTGATTCAATGCTTAAATAATCCTTACATTCTGTATCTTCTCTGACTGCAGGATATTTGATTAAGCTCAATGGGAAGATTGAAAATGTACATTGGATAGAGTTGATAAAGAAAGGTTAAAGGGAAAGTGAATATTGCTATTCATCAATTCCCACTACCTAACACAGCATTTTAGTTTAAGACTATATTTTATGATCCTTCACTGTGACTTTAACTGTTATTAGTGCATTTATATAAGTGAATTTCTGCTCTAAAGTTATCTTTTGCATATAAGTAAATATCTTGACCTAAGAAGTTGGTGTGATCTCAATTACTATATCAGTTTGAATTAACAATAACATTGCAATATGAGTGAACCCAGAGTGTCAGGGATGGTGGGGGACTCTCAGAGTGTTGGAGACCAAGGGAGAATTGATTTCTTAAGCAGCCCTCAAGAGGGCAGAGCTATATTTATACAATTTTTTATATGTCTCAATGCCTAAACCAGATCCTCATCTAGCTTTGGAGGTCCAAAACATATTAAAGTTTATATTTTCTTGATTTCAACAAAATGATTATGATACCACATCCCAAATAGCTTTGTAGGACCGTAAAGACATTACATGATAAAACTGCCCAGATGGGATGTGGAAGGCATTATTTTATCTATGATACATTTTAGGTCTGTGTCATGAATGTGAATATTATAACTGGTTGTTATTTTACTTTTTAACCTTATTTTGGCATTTGTGGGCTGCCTTTCTATGCCCTTATATACTGCAGCCATTTACTCCTGTCTGTATGCTAAAGTTATAAATAAAGAATAGAAAAAAACAAAACAACAATAAAACTGCCCAGACTTTCATAGTCTTTTGTGTTTAAACCACATGACTATTTGGCTTTGGGAGAACAAAATAAATGCACAGTTTATGTTTTTTATTGCAAAGAAGTTGCTACACACAGCATACATATTTCTACAATCTCTTGCAGACCTCATTGACTAAATCACATTTAGCTATGGACAGCACCCACATTTCTGGGGGCCTCACTTGCTAACACACTTTTCTCATGCAGCTTTTGAGGACAAAACAGAAAAGTGTTTTTCCCCCAGAAATGTGGGTGCTGTCCATAGCTAAATGTGATTAACAAATAATGTTGCTGCTGACTGTTAGTATAAGGACACTTACCTGTCCAGGGATCCAGCAATGTCCTCACTCGAGCCGATTCTTCAATCGGCTTTGGGTGCAGGCACCAGCATCCGAAGAAAGGGAAACAGTAAGGGAACCTTCTATTTTCACAGCTGGCTTCCTACTGCTCATGCGCGAGTCGTCCTGCACCTTGTGAATGGTCCCATAGTCTTTTGGGACCTGTGATGTGTCCCAGAAGACTGCAAGGCAAGGAGGGGGCTGAATGGCCACGGCGATCTGAGCCAGAAGTGGGAGTGGGTACCTGTCAACATCAGGCACTTGCTTCCCCCTCCCTCCCAAAAAGTTCAAAATGTGGCAGTGGAGGGGGGGGGTGGGTGCAAACAAGCGGAACTTCCCCTTTTGGGTGGAGTTTCGCTTTAATTCACAGGACAAAGATAGCTAAATATTGAATATTGCAGGAAAAAGGTTAGCAAAATGTATAACTGACTACAAGCAC
This sequence comes from Glandirana rugosa, assembly GCA_018402905.1. Classification (NCBI taxonomy): domain Eukaryota; kingdom Metazoa; phylum Chordata; class Amphibia; order Anura; family Ranidae; genus Glandirana; species Glandirana rugosa. The sequence goes on along the minus strand of BLSH010482030.1, from coordinate 1,244,163 downwards.
AGTATTTAAATGCTTTTACTAGTCCATAGTTTAATAGGGAGAAACCAGGCACATTTTAATGAATCACAGTTGGTGTACACAATATCAAATGGAAAACAATAGCCTGAAATATTGATTGAAGGAGCCTTGGAATAGGCAGACAAATAGGAGACAAAGGGCATAATTTACCCTGCAGTAAATAATCTGAAGTTTGCAACTTAAGAGCAGCGGCTGAAACATTATGTGTGGCACCTTCTCAGTGTCAGAGCACCAGAACACACCACAAACTTTGAGGCATTATGCAAGACTCATTCTGCAGAAAACATTGCACATATTTGACAGCTGAGGAACAGCTGTTCAAACATTCACTGTGACACCTTAACAGTGCCAGTGCACTGGAATAGGGCAGTGAAGGCAGCATGACATGGTAATGTTGGCAGGTCTGCAGTGGTGGCAGAAGATGGTTTTAGTGTCTCTCCAAAAACTGTAGAATAAAACTGGTAATAGTGTCAGGATGTGGTAAAGGTGGTAGGGAATGGTAATGGTGACAGGTCAGCAGCAGTGGCAGAAGATTGTAACGCTTTAATAAGGTTTTTTGAAACCATAGTAAAAAAGATGTAGTCATGAGCATCAGCTGCAAAGGTTTGGTACTCATTGCTAATCTAGAACTAGTTCATTTTTATAAAGGCGAGTGGGTCAACTCACCTATTTAGGGACAAGTGGGAAAGGTGGGATCATCCATCTTTTCACCTGCCCCTGAGGAGCTTGGAGAATCTCAGCCCCAAAGTGGTTTCTGTCCCTCACACATACCAGCTGCAAAACAGTATAGCAGCATTTTCCCTGGGCAGTTGTATAGACTTTTGGTAGCTTGGGGGGACAGGTGGTTTAGAGGAGTCATCAGATGAGGCCATTGAGGAAGGAAGGGGGTAGAGGTGATTGAGTCATCACCATAACCATGTTGCAGGACACGAGCTCCAGTGTTTTATCCTGTCAGGTGTAGCTGTGAGCAAATATATTAAGTGGGTCATAAAAGAGATGTAATGTTCCTGCCCATGTTTGCTATATATACTGTAGTACAGCAATACAACAGTAACTCTCTCTCCTTGAAATTTCTCTGACTTTCAGTTGTCCCTATCTCATCCAACTCCAGCAGACACTGACAAAAGACTGATGGGAGAGCTGACTTTTATAGGGAGGCACATATACAAAACCCCCCATTATTGGCTATACTATGCCACCTGATCACAATTCACAGATCATGAAATGCCTTATAGTAATTGGGTGCAGTTGTGAACAAACCCGATAGTTTGCCATTTTTCTGAATAGCTGATATGCAAATTTCTGGTCAAACTGTACCTCATGCTGAAATTGAATCTAATCCCTACCAATGACAATAGTTGCCAGAGAAAATTAAGAAGGTGACTGATCCCAGTAAGAACAGGACCTAACCTAGCCCACCTACCTGATACACAGATGCATGCTCATCTCCACCCCGAGGCTGTTACCTCTGCTGTTTTCTTACATGCAGCTTTGCAAGTTTTTGTTGTCCATGCCATGCCTGCACATTACAGCCCCATAGGCTTTATTGGTCCATCTTCTGAGGTCAGAGATGCTTGGAACACGGCCCCATAGACATCGCTAAAGACTTGTGGTGCTGCATGTGCCATCAGATTGAGGTAAATGTGCGTTTTAAAGAGGGAGAGTTAGGTTAGGTTAATGAAAGGTCAAGGTCAATTCTTTTAAAGTGCATCTATCCTTTAAAGAAATATTTTTAGGACTCTTTGATACAAAGTTGGTTCACCTGAACAATACTACCCTGAATTTTTGTCCAGGAAATATAAAAATACTTTCTAAGATAAATAAATTTACATAAAAAGTGAAGGGACAAACAATGTGCCCCAGTCGAATATCCTTTTTTGGACATATGTGCAAATCCGCCACTATCTGAATAAAACATAAAATAGGCAGGTGTTTAATAGAGACCGGACTCCTTTTAGGCGATCTGCACAAGGTCTTCGCCCCAAAGACACCTGGACTCTGACATATATTCCCTGTTATTTTCTACACATGCCCCCAATTCAGGGAAAGCTCGTGCAGAGTGGGAAAGAGACTTGGACCTCCATATAAAGGAGGATGAATGGGAGCAAATTAATTTGCTTACTCATAAGGGCTGGTATACAGTATCTCACAAAAGTGAGTACACCCCTCACATTTTTGTAAATATTTTATTATATCTTTTCATGTGACAACACTGAAGAGATGACAGTTAGCTACAATGTAAAGTAGTGAGTGTACAGTTGTATAACAGTGTAAATATGCTGTCCCCTCAAAATAACTCAATACACAGCCATTAATGTCTAAATCGCTGGAAACAAAAGTGAGTACACCACTAAGTAAAAATGTCCAAATTGGGCCCAAAGTGTCAAAATGTTGTGTGGCCACCATTATTTTCCAGCACTGCCTTAACCCTCTTGGGCATGGAGTTCACCAGAGCTTCACAGGTTGCCACTGGAGTCCTCTTTCACTCCTCCACGACAACATCACGGAGCTGGTGGAAGTTAGAGACCTTGCACTCCTCCACTTTCCATTTGAGGATGCCCCACAGATGCTCAATAGGGTTTAGGTCTGGAGACATGCTTGGCCAGTCCATCACCTTTACCCTCAGCTTCTTTAGCAAGGCAGTGGTCGTCTTGGAGGTGTGTTTGGGATTGTTATCATGTTGAAATACAGCCCTGTGGCCCAGTTTCCAAAGGGGCGGGGGATCATGCTCTGCTTCAGTATGTCACAGTTCATGTTGGCATTCATGGTTCCCTCAATGAACTGTAGCTCCCCAGTGCCAGCAGCACTCATGAAGCCCCAGACTATGACACTCCCACCACCATGCTTGACTGTAGGCAAGACAAATGTGTCTTTGTACTCCTCACCTGGTTGCTGCTACACACGATTGACACCATCTGAACCAAATAAGTTTATCTTGGTCTCATCAGTCCACAGGACATGGTTCCATTAATCCATGTCCTTAGTCTGCTTGTCTTCAGCAAACTAGCTTTCTTGTGCATCATCTTTAGAAGAGGCTTCCTTCTGGGACGACAGCCATGCAGACCAATTTGATGCAGTGTGTGGCGTATGGTCTGAGCACTGACAGGCTGACCTCCCACCCATTCAACCTCTGCTGCAATGCTGGCAGCACTCATATGTCCATTTCCCAAAGACAACCTCTGGATATGGCGCTGAGCATGTACACTCAACTTCTTTGGTCGACCATGGTGAGGCCTGTTCTGAGTGGAACCTGTCCTGTTAAACCACTGTATGGTCTTGACCATTGTGCTGCAGCTCAGTTTCAGGGTCTTGACAATCTTCTTATAGCCTAGGCCATCTTTATGTAGAGCAACAATTGTTTTTTTCAGATCCTCAGAGAGTTATTTGCCATGAGGTGCCATGTTCGACTTCCAGTGACCAGTATGAGAGAGTGAGAGCGATAACACCAAATTTAACACACCTGCTGCCCATTCAAATCTGAGACCCTGTACCACTATTGAGTCACATGACACTGGGGAGGGAAATGGCTAATTGGGCCCAATTTGGACATTTTAACTTAGGGATGTACTCACTTTTTTTGCCAGCGGTTTAGACATTAATGGTGGTATGTTGAGTTATTTTCAGGGGAAAGTAAATTTTCACTGTTATACAAGCTGTACACACACTACTTTACATTGTAGCAAAGCGTCATTTCTTCAGTGTTGTCACATGAAAAGATATAATAAAATATTTACAAAAATGTGAGGGGTGTACTCACTTTTGTGAGCTAATGTTGAAGAAAAATCGTCCGCACACCACCAAGAAGCATGAACAAAGTAAGGTCCTTTATTTACATATGCCAAAACACAGACAGGATACAACAGGATAAATGGTAGATGCGTTTCACTTGAACCCAAGCTCTTTGGTGTTGTGCAGCCGATTTTTCGTCTATACCTGTGACTGCACTGTGGCAAGCTAGGGCCGGCACCACACTGGATGGCTAACTATTTATTCACCTGAGCGGTGTATACACTCTTTGATACTCAAGGGCTCACTGAACGTACACACTCAGGAGAATTATTTTAAGATTTGGTCAACTTGGTACAGAGTTTCCTCTTTTATTTATAAGATTTTTTCCTACGGTTTGCGATCGTTGCTGGTGTTGCTTGACAGTTGAGGGTACATTTCTTCATATGTGGTGGGACTATCCCCTTATAGCCTCATTCTGGACCAAGGTACATGACCTCACATCTCGAGTTACAAGGCGTGCTATAGACTTTTTCCAATGAATAGCTTTGTATTTGGGAGCTTCTCCTCCTCTTTCTCCCCTACATTGGGGGTAAGGCCTATTCACCTGGGCCCCACCTATTACTGTAAACATATTTTGTGGGTGTGATGGGGGCTTTCTTTACTGTTTATCTTTTTTTTTTTGCTCTTTTTCTTTATTATGAATACTGCTGTCATTTCCTAGGCCCTTCGGGGTCTTGATTGCACGGATGTTTCTGTGATAGCATAATGATAATAACCTGTGTAAGCTTACCTATTGTACTGATTTGGTCTTGTTGACGGCTTGATTTTTATATGTCTGTGGACACATTTGTCCGTTTTTCTACTTTTTCATATCTTATAGAGTAGCTGGTCATTATTGAAAAACCAGGGACAAAGGAGATGTGTGACAGCTGGTACCTATGAGCTACAGTAACCTTATAGGCAATTGAGAAGCAGGATATACTGCTATCAGTTTCTGGGCATAGAAAGGGGCTCAATAGAAAGGGGATATGTATACGGTACATCCGCAGCTGCTGTTAGAGTGCTGACAGGGGATGGAGCTAGTCCTGGCTCCTACAAGGGTTCAAGAGACAAAGGGTAGCCCCCGGAAGTCACACATCTAAGGCGTCCTAGAGAAATGAATAGATTGGACTCAAACCAGGCAGGTCCCCAAAATCCATTTCTGGGCAAGTGTGTACAGTGAGCTGGGAATGGTAAGGATTTGTACATTGATGAACCAAATTATTTTATTTTGTTTGAAATTCAGCAAACACAAACTAAGAGGCTAATTCTATTGAATTATATTTGGGGCAAATCTTGATAAATTCTGGCCAATTTTAGGGATAATAGGCAAAATTCTGCAAAATGGCATGAGAAGCTGAGCACTGTCATGAGGGACAATGCAAAAAAAAAGTTTTAAAAATACCACACATTGGAAAAAGGATCCTTTCATACGGCTTCAAAAATACACAAATCTTTTAAACAACATGCTTGGGGGTGCCCCAAAGCTGTATGCAATATTACGGAACAGTACAATTTTCATGGACAGTCTCGTGAAAGCACACAATGGCAGCGCATATTTGGCTGTAGAATTGCTTTTTTTTTCTACAATTAGCTTGGCTTGCATACAGCAGCAGCAACCCAATTTGATTAATTTAAGCTTAAGCAAAACTGCTTAATAGACCTGATGCAATATCTATTTAAGTCTGAAATGGAAGCTCAAAGATTTGAAATGACAAAATAGCAAGATCAATTAAGTTCTGCTACTATCAACTCATTTAGCAAAAAAACCAACTTTAATATCAGTTTTAGCTACTGAATAAGACATGGCACTGTAAATTGGCCAGTAGCAGGACAGTTTTATTTAGGGATATGAGGCCTAACTGGTGTATGTCTAAATTTTATTTTATCTACAGAGATAGAGAGGTGCAATGAATGTGAATGATACAATGCAAGATAGTTTATATGCACGCTGTTATTTCTCTTTCAAAAGGATGCAGCGGTATGCTGTGAACAAAAGGTGTCTCCAAGAACAGGTAAGTAACAAGTGAGCACCTCAAACTTTTAAAAAATACCCCATTTACATAAAATAAAAGTAAGAGAACTACAAAGAAATGAGAACCCCAAAATATCACCCCTGAAACACAAGCCCATTTTTTAAAAGAGGAGCCTTACAGCAAAAAAAAAAAAAACAAAAAACAGTTTATCATAAAATAAAGGCCCTATCACTATAAAACAAAACAACATATATCCCGAAATGAATGACAATACCAATACCTGAAATAAAACTAAATTTTTAAAGGGAAGCGCTGCAAAAAAAAAAAAAAAAGAAAAATTTGCTTGGGCAGGAAAACAGCTAAAAGTGACTGCTAACCCAGATGGCAAGGATGACTTGCCACACATTTGTGGCAGTATTGCATTGTAAGTTTGTTAACTTGCTGCACATTTTCACTGACAAGCTGTACACTTGCAGAGTACATGCAGTACAATTCTAGTTGACAGTTTCAATTTGTAGCAATCATGTGTGGCAAGTCTAGCAAGATCACAGTTGCAGTGGTGAGTCTACAGCAAGAGCTCTGCAAGTCACAGTGATCACTGTGGTGGGATGACTATTGCACAATATAACTGAACCAGGACTTGCAGAATGTTGCAAAGAAAGTTGATCTGGAGCCATGCAATGCGGAGTTGCTGCCATTGTGCAACAAACTTGTGAAGCCTGGCAAGTCTAGCAATAGCTTAGCAAGTCATTTTCAAACTTTCAGCACAATTGCTTGCTATCTGGGAACTTTATATAAACCACTAAGTAAATAGAATGATAGACAAAAAAGTGTCACTAAAGCCAAAAATGGCTCCCCTATTTAAGTAGGCCATGTCTACATGCAGCTTACTGTAGAGGTAACCTCCTAGCTTACCACAGCTTGGACTGGGGGTGGGGCTAGGTTGGAGCCAGTCCCATGTTTTGTGATGTCCATCAGCATTTTCAGGCTCTCCCTAGGCTATACAAAGTGGAGTGGAGCTGTCAGTCAAGTATCCAATCAGATCCTTGACCGACAGCTCCACTCCACTTTGTACGGTCTGGAAGAGAGCACTTTGCCCCGATGCCACCCTTTTGTGTGCCGATAGTGATTGAACATTTGCTATTTTCACACTTAATCTCCTCCCCACCAAACAGGAAGTGGGTTGTGAGACCTGTTTCCCGATTGGCCAAAACGTCAGCCGATCCTATTGGACACCTAGTACGCAGGACGAGGAGAGAGGAGATGGAGAGGAAACCGGAGCTGCTGCTCACAGCCCTCCACCCTCCACCCCGCCACGCTGGAGGAAACCGGAGCCACAGGAGGAGAGGAGGAGAGAGGAGACGGAGAGGACACCAGAGCTGCAGCCCGCCACCCGCCACCTAGATGGGGTAAGTGCTGGACCGACCGTCAGACAGCGAGAGGTGGGGGTGTGTTAGGGCCATCGGCTTGAGGGTTGTTTGCTGCCCCCCAAGAAAAAAAACACCACCCGCTACTGTCACTGACAATATTGCTGCTTTGTGCCCCGCATTTGTAATGAGGGGGGTGGCTTAAAGTGCTTCTAAAGCTTATTTTTTGTATTAAAATAACAAACATATTTATACTGACCTGCTCTGTACAATGCTTTTGCACAGAGCAGCCCCGATCCTCTTCTTCTGGGGTCCCCTGTCGGTACTTCAGACCCCTCCTCTTCATCCCGTGCTCCCATGGAAAGCCGCTTTCCCTCGGGGCACCAGTGCGTGCGCGCTCCCGAGCCCCGCTGCTGTATCCATTGACACAGACAGAGGGACTTGGACCCGCCCCCCATTCCCGTGTCACAGGGTTTGATTGACAGCAGCGGGAGCTATGCTATCAATGTGTCCAATGAGGAAAGAGACCTGGGCAGAAGTCGCTGCACTCGTGCACGTCGCTGGATCAAACTGGGCTGTATATAGCGTGATATGAGTGCTTTTGATCGTTCTGTTATCTATAGAAATGAATTGTAAGAAACCAATATAGGATCATCATACATGGGATCATGTTGAATCTCAGAAGAATAATGAAGCTGAACAACCCCAAAATCAGATTTTTGTTTTTATATTATTAGTGTTGTCCTTTATCTTTAAAAGAGGTTCAGCTAAAGCAGTGGTTCTCAACTCGACCCCCCAACAGGCCAGGTTTGCAGGATAACTGAAATACATCACAGGTGATATCATTTGCTGCTCAGTGATTGCAGTGTTCTAGTCTGCATCTCCCCAAGGTAATACTTAAAATCTGGCCTTTTGGTGGGTCCCGAGGACCGAAGCTGAGAACCACTGAGCTAAAGCATCTGCAATGTGCGATGCCGTTGTTTGAAGCATGGCAACCTATCCCTATTTATTTATTTTATTTCAGGTACTTATATAGCGCCGTTAATTTACGCATTGCTTTACATATATATATTGGAAAATCACATCAGTCCCTACCCTCAACGAGCTTACAATCTAAGGTCCCTAAGTCACATTCATATATACACATACTAGGGACAATTTAGACACAAATTAACCTATCGACCCTTTTGTTGCCAGGCGAAAGTGCTATCCACTACACCACTGTGCCACCCTTTAATCACTAAGCAATGAATGTGCTTGAGGGCACACTGCCATCTGGCACTGAGCGTGTGTGGGCTTCGAGACTTGAATATGTAATAAGGAAAATATTTATAAAACAAACAAGAACTGATAAGGAACTGAGAAGGATCAAATAGCAACCCATCATTTTGCTAAAATCAAGATTTACTTAGCTAAAAACTTAAAATAACCTCATAATTTGTAAAATCAATACTAACATCAAATATAATATTGATCAATTAACCACATGCCAAGTAAGTCGCTGGACTTCAAATGGTTATACCAGGAGGTTCCAAGTATGTTTTTTTAGAGCAAGCGGTCAGCTGGTTTATAAAAGCAATCCTAGCGGCTAACTAGCCATTGGATTACTTTTACAAGCAGCGGGAGGGGATGTGCCCCCCCCACCACCACCTTCCGCTGTATATATATATATATATATATATATATATATATATATATATATATATACAGTTGCTAGAAAAAGTATGTGAACCCTTTGGAATGATATGGATTTCTGCACAAATTGGTCATAAAATGTGATCTGATCTTCATCTGAGTCACAACAATAGACAATCACTGTCTGCTTAAACTAATAACACACAAAGAATTAAATGTTACCATGTTTTTATTGAACACACCATGTAAACATTCACAGTGCAGGTGGAAAAAGTATGTGAACCCTTGGATTTAATAACTGGTTGAACCTCCTTTGGCAGCAATAACTTCAACCAAACGTTTCCTGTAGTTGCAGATCAGACGTGCACAACGGTCAGGAGTAATTCTTGACCATTCCTCTTTACAGAACTGTTTCAGTTCAGAAATATTCTTGGGATGTCTGGTGCGAATCGCTTTCTTGAGGTCATGCCACAGCATCTCAATAGGGTTGAGGTCAGGACTCTGACTGGGCCACTCCAGAAGGCATATTTTCTTCTGTTTAAGCCATTCTGATGTTGATTTACTGCTATGCTTTGGGTCGTTGTCCTGTTGCAACACCCATCTTCTGTTGAGCTTCAGCTGCTGGACAGATGGCCTTAAGTTCTCCTGCAAAATGTCTTGATAAACTTAGCAATCCGCAGCCCCAAACCATGATGCCCCCACCAACATACTTCACAGTTGGGATGAGGTTTTGATGTTGGTGTGCTGTGCCTCTTTTTCTCCACACATAGTGTTGTGTGTTTCTTCCAAACAACTCAACTCTGGTTTCATCTGGCCACAGAATATTTTGCCAGTACTGCTGTGGAACATCCAGGTGCTCTTGTGCAAACTGTAAATGTGCAGCAATGTTTTTTTTTGGACAGCAGTGGCTTCCTCTGTGGTATCCTCCCATGAAATCCATTCTTGTTTAGTTAGATTCGTTAACAGGGATGTTAGCATATGCCAAAGACTTTTGTAAGTCTTTAGTGACACTCTAGGATTCTTCTTCACCTCATTGAGCAGTCTGCGCTGTGCTCTTGCAGTCATCTTTACAGGACGGCCACTCCTAGGGAGAGTAGCAGCAGTGCTGAACTTTCTCCATTTATAGACAATTTGTCTTACCGTGGACTGATGAACAGCAAGGCTTTTGGAGATACTTTTATAACGCTTTCCAGCTTTATGCAAGTCAACAATTCTTAATCGTAGGTCTTCTGAAAGCTCTTTTGTGCGAGGCATCATTCACATCAGGCAATGCTTCTTGTGAAAAGCAAAGAGAGAACTGTTGTGTGTTTTTTATAGGGCAGGGCAGCTGTAACCAACACCATCAATCTCATCTCATTGATTGCACTCCAGTTGGCTGACACCTCACTCCAATTAGCTCTTGGAGATGTCATTAGTTTAGGGGTTCACATACTTTTTCCACCTGCACTGTGAATGTTTACATGGTGTGTTCAATAAAAACATGGTAACATTTAATTATTTGTGTGTTATTAGTTTAAGCAGACTGTGATTGTCTATTGTTGTGACTTAGATGAAGATCAGATCACATTTTATGACCAATTTGTGCAGAAATCCCTATCATTCCAAAGGGTTCACATACTTTTTCTTGCAACTGTATATATATATTTACCTTTAGGAAGAAGGATGCAGACTCACCATAAGTACAGAGAGAAAACAATTACTCTGTGTGGTTTATTTACTATAGCGCTCAGGCGTACATTTGCGGTACTGAGCGCTATTTAGCACCAAAAACGGCAAATGGCACTAAATAACACCAAAACGGTATTCACTATAGCGCCCAGGCAATAGATAGTGCCCAAATCCTTACTCCAGTTAAGACCTGGAGATGTGCACATGGAAATAATGTTTAGAGCATGATATAATCACCTAAATTGTACTAAAATTTGTGGGATATTGTTTAACTTGACAACCACTTTAAAGGAATGCAAAGTGTGAATGCAGCCTAAGGACTCTTTCACATGGGCAGCTGAACCATGGATTTACCATCATCCCTGGCTGCGCACCCAAATCCTAACAATAGTCAGAGCTGTATACATGCTGTGGCTGCAATTGTTTACTACACAGCTGCCACATTTTTTAACACAGGCTGCAGAGATTGACAGGCAGCACCCCCTATCAAACTCCCTAATGAGTTCAGTGGGGCCGCTCTGCAACTGCAAGCCAAACACTTGGCTCACAGTTACAATATGGTCTCACAAAGTAAAATTACCATTCAGCAATTAAAAAAAAGTATAACAAAAAACAGGTGTCACGGGGTGGCTGTAGCAAGAGTATAATTTCTGCCATGGCTGCAAAACAACATTGCAACCAAAGCATTTTAGCAAAAATGGAATTCCATATTTTCGGGGGGGCCCTGTCAGGTAGGCTGTACGGGGCCCCGTGATTTCTAACAGCAGCCCTGCCTGTGACAATAAAACCTGTCAAGCCACCAGATTTTAAAGAAACTGACCTCCATGCTGAATCTTTTCCTCTGAAAAGTGATCCCTACGAGCTAATCTCCCACAATATATATATATATATATATATTTTTTTCCACATATATATTTTTTTGGTTTATTTGTTTACATGTTTGTCACAGCACGACTAATGATTTGAGCATTATATTGTTCAATTACTTTATGATATTTGTTTAACCACTTCAGCCCCGGAAGGATTTACCCACTTCCTAACCAGGCCATTTTCTGCAATACATTTTTTTTACTTTCTGCTATAATACATATCCAATATATATATATATATATTTAACCACTTCAATACTGGGCACTTAAACCCCCTTCCTTCCCGGACCAATTTTCAGCTTTCAGCGCTGTTGCAGTTTGAATGATAATTGTGCGGTCGTGCGACGTTGTACCCATATGACATTTTTATCATTTTTTTCACACAAATAGAGTTTTCTTTTGGTGGTATTTAATCACCCCTGGGTTTTTTATTTTTTGCCCTATAAATTAAGAAAAGACTGAAAAAAAAAAACAATGCATTTTTGTTATACAATTTTGCAAATAAGTAATTTCTCTTCATAAATTTTGACCAAAAATGATACTGCTACATTACTTTGGTAAAAATAACCCAAGTCGGAGTTTATTTGGTGTTGGCGGACAGATAGATGTGACGGGGACTGTGACAGATGTGACGGGACATACAGATGTTTTGTGTATGGTGACAGATGTGACGGGGACAGACAGATATTTGGGGACTGTGACAGATGTTTTGGGGACATACAGATGTTTTGGGGACTGTGACAGAAGACAGTGTCAGGGGTTTTGTAGACATACAGGGGTTTTGTAGACAGTGTCAGGGGTTTATAGACAGACAGGGGCAGTGTAGACAGTGGTATGTGTTTTG
>BLSH010482030.1:1198006-1209058 GCA_018402905.1 Glandirana rugosa | reverse complement strand
CTTTTATGAGATTTTTAATGATTCAGAGGTTTAATTCAATTTAAAGCTGAACCTTGGGCTGAACAAATTTGCTTAAATACTATAGTCTTGTGTTTTCTTATTTGAATCTTTAATCAAAGTTCCTTTATGTCACCCCCCCCCAAGACCAATTGGTGATCTCTAAGGGGGGGGGGTGTCACTGATATAAGGGGAATCTAATTTAATAGAGGGTGCTTATATAAAGGTAATCTAAACTAATGGGGGGAGTCTCTCTGAGGGGGGTGCTAACATACTGTAAAGGGACTCCGATATAATGGGGGTCTGTAAGGGGGGGGTGCTGATATAAGGTGACTCTGATATAATGGTAGGTCTCTAAGGGGGGGGGTGCTGATATAGGGAGACTCTGAACTAATGGAGGGTCTGGGGAGACTCTGAACTACTGGGCGGTCTGTAAAGGGGGGTGTTGACTTCTGATTAGCCTCAATCAGCAGCCCCCCTAACTCTCTTAGGGACCCCCATTAGCTCACAGTCCCGTTATATAAATCCCCCCACCCCCCTCCATAGAGATCTCCATTAAATTTAGAAAGACACCCTTACATCAATGCCACCCCTTCCTTACAGACCTCCATTAGATCAGAAAGACCTCCCTTATATCAGTGCCCCTGCCGATAGGTTGCCTTACTGACGAGACTCGGGAGCAGCTGCAAGCCAGTAAGTTTGGGAGGCTGGGAGCCGGAGTTAAGGGGTGGAGCTGGGAGGTGGGGCGGCTCTAGGGCTATTTTCCTCCCCTCCAGTGTGTGCAGCGTGTCACTGCTTCCTGTGACACCCAGCAGTCCCAGCAACCAATGACTGCAAGCAAAGGAGGTCACTGAGTTGGAGGGGGGAGAAGGCGCCTGGCGAGGGAGAAGGCAGAGAAAACAGGAAGATAGGCACAGCTGACAGGAGCAGAGATCAGTGCCGAAACTTGGTCCAGCCATCTTGGAGCCCCCTCCATAGTGGCGGAACTCCAGGGCCCAGTCGCAATCAGGACCGTTGCAACCCTGGTAGTTCTGCCACTGCTTAAGTATGAAACAACTCCTGCAATATGCCTCTGTAATATTTTATTGTAATAAAGACTGGTCAATTGTGCTCTTTCTTCTTGTGCAGGGTGGCTGGTCTTGTATCCACCCCCTCCTGTAGTTTTCTGCAGGCTACCTGTAGTGAAAAGATGTGCTGAATCCCTCCCACAGCTATGTGCAGCACAGTGATGTCATCACTAAGTTTCATAAAGTAATATCTGGGTTTTGTAGACACATTGCGTGGACAAAAATGGCTTTATTTGCGGTTATTGAAATATATATTAAAATTTTAAATTCATTTTTTGTACCAGGAGTTCAGCTTTAGGAATGTAGACTGCTTATGAAACCAGGGTATCATAAAATGCGTGCTTGGGTCAGCATCCAGGCTGGAGTCTTAAAAGAAATTTATTGACATCTATATCAGCATTTTAAGTGGTTGTATTTGTAAGCCAAGACTCTCAAATTAAACAGAATGCAGACATTTTGTCTAAAACCAAATGTATGAGCCTTGATTGATCATTATCTTATTTATTGTAGTCAGGACCATTTTATTTAGTATTTCTGGTCTACTCCAGGGCCTTTCTACCTTTGGCTTGAGCCTTCCCCCATATTCTGCAAATGCTGTAATAAAATGCTTAGTTATAGTTGTGTTGTATTGTTCTTATTAATAAGTTTTAATAAAATGACACTTCAATCAAAACTTTTTTAAGAATGAGAAAAAATTAGAACGTTTTAGAAAAAAAGGATTTTGCTGTTTGTGTCCCTATTGGAAACATTTTGCTTCATTTCACACTGGCATGACACAAAACCCAGTGCCACCTGCTGGTAAAATTTGATATTAAAAGTTGAAAAAAAAATAATCAAAGCTCTATTAAATATTCAAGATGCATAAACGTTATTTTAAAGATGCCTAAATTAAGTGAACATTAATGGAGCTTACCAAAGAAATACTGGGCTTTTCTTTAATTGAAACTGCTGCACACATGGGAACTGTGCCAATTCGAACCTCAGACCTAAATTAATCAGCAAAAAATCAATTCTGACTACAGATGCAAACAAGGAAACAAAACCTTGCAATAATAAATGCTGCAAACTGTGTAGTCACGTTAATACATTAAAAAGTATCACACACACAAAAGGAGACTTCAATACTACTGGATCAAAAAGCTGCACCTCCAGCAATGTGGTGCACCTATATCAATGTAACCAGGGATGTTACATTGGTGAGACAGGACAGAAAGGGCATGACAATGAATCTGCATACACTGATCAGCCATAACTTTATGACCACTGATAAGTAAAGTGAATAACATTGATTATCATGTTTCAGATGACAGGCTAACAATGTCATCTGAAAGTCAGTGGTATATATCAGGCAGCGAGTGAACATGTTGGCCCTGAAGCTGATGTGTTATGTTACGCACCCCCTAAGGAGTCGCAAGTAGAAAGGAATTTCTCACCCTGCACAGCCAGGCACACTACATTTTCACAGCACACTTGAGGCAGGGAACAGTCCAGTGCTTTTTGTATTTTTATTAGGGGGTTTAACTTGGATAGGGAGAAGGGTAATATGGGATGCCCACTTGATTTTAGTAGAACTTTCAGAGACAACTTCTTCCGTGTACAGCTATTTACACTCAGCTTCCTCCAGCATAACACTTCCAGGACTAGCTGGCACTGTTAGATTGGTAGCACACGCCCTTTACAGGCAGTGACCGCAGGCCCCTTGTTTGTGTAGCAAAGTCCTAGTGCCCAGCTGTCCTTCTGTGGCTACTGATCTCAGCACTACCTCTTAAGGCAATGCCAGCCTATCTGGCTGCAGTTGCTCCTTTCTCCAGCACTCTTTGCTAAACTTTCAACGTCCTCGCAGACTGACTCTGCATCCATCTCAGAAAAAAGAACGGGGGGGGATCCTTAAGGCGCTTCCAAGCAGGTATGATGGTTGTTGTGAACAATGTTAATATTTCACAATACTGTGGGTTGTGGGTCGTTATCCAGAGGGTTACCTGATTAACTGATGTTTAGGACAAATGTTTCTGGGACAATCCAAGTTCGTTGTGAAAAAGTCTAAAATTTATTGACAATTCATAAAATTGATAAAAAGGTTAAAAGCAGCACTTACATCAGAAAGTAGCCTGTCACCACATGAGAGCCACATGGGAGCCAGGGTGTACCAACATGGAGGGGTCCCTTCCAGTCTGACACTGGACTCATGGTATGGCTGAGAGGATGAAAGGAGCCAATGGTGGTGTGCTGCCAGGCAGGGATATGGAGGCTCTTTGAAGGTGAGCTGCGTGGCTGCAGCTATCCGAGTGTGTGTGTCCAGTGCGGATGGACGGCCCTGGTGTGGAGGAGGATCAGCGTTGCGGTCCGCCCTTGGTGACTTGACAAAGCGGCTATCGCAAAACATGTAGTCAGCGTGACGGGACCGGTCTTCCTCCACAGCCGCACTGTCAGAAAGTACCCCTGACCTTGTCCATCAGAAAGACCGGCACACGCGGCCCGACGAGTGACGTCATCGCGGACTGCAACACTGATCCTCCTCCACACCAGGGCCGTCCATCCGCACTGGACACACACACTCGGATAGCTGCAGCCACGCAGCTCACCTTCAAAGAGCCTCCATATCCCTGCCTGGCAGCACACCTCCATGGGCTCCTTCCATCCTCACCATCTCAGCCACACCACGCTTCCAGTGTCAGACTGGAAGGGACCCCTCCATGTTGGTACACCCTGGCTCCCATGTGGCTCTCATGCGGTGACAGGCTACTTTCTGATGTAAGTGCTGCTTTTAACCTTTTTATCAATTTTATGAATTGTCAATAAATTTTAGATTTTTTCACAACGAACTTGGATTGTCCCAGAAACATTTGTCCTAAACATCAGTTAATCAGGTAACCCTCTGGATAACGACCCACAACCCACAGTATTGTGAAATATTAACATTGTTCACAACAACCATCATACCTGCTTGGAAGCGCCTTAAGGATTCCCCCTCCTCCTTTTTTCTGTGTACACATCCATGCTCCATCCCCAGAGCACATCCAGGCAGCATACCCAGCAGGACAATTACCTTTTTTTTTTTTTTTTCTTCCGGTCGCCAAATAATAATCTCTGCGATCAGCGCCTATCCTATGGTCTCTTTCTGCATCCATCTCAGACTGCTCTCACACAGTCCTCTCTGGCTGCCTCTCAGTCCTCCCTGACTGTAACACTCACCAGCCCACCTGGCTGTCTTCTTCCCTATAGATTTATCCGGCAGCGTTCTCTTCCAGCCGTCCTCCTGCTCCAGTGCCACTGGTCAGGACACCTCTATGTGTCGTGAAGAGGATGCCAGACACGTGGTCAACCCCCCCCCCCCCCCAACTAGAGGGCTATCCTCAAGCCTAAACAAGTTTCCTACACTAACAAAACCTACTATAGCACACTAGAGGGTGCTACCATGAAAAGCAGAAGAGATGGGCATTGCATTTTGTTGCATATGGGGCTGCCTAGCCGCAGACCAGTCAGGGTGTCCACAGCCAAAAGCGTATACAACGGGCACATGAGTATCAGAAGTGTACCACGGAACAATGGAAGAAGGTGGCCTGGTCTGCTGAATCACGTTTTTTTTTTACATCATGTAGGTGGTCATGTGTGTGTGCATAACTTACCTGGGTAAGAGATGGCAACAGGATGCACTATAGGAAGAAGACAAGCTGGCAGAGGCAGTGTGATGCTTTGTGCAATACATCACAGGGAAGAATTACCCTTTTAAAGTGATTGTAAACACATGCGGTGTGTATGTGTATATACTGTATATATATATATATATATATATATATATACACACGCACACTCACCAGCCACTTTAATAGGTACACCTTGCTAGTACCGGGTTGGACCCCTTTTGCCTTCAGAACTGTCTTAATTATTTGTGGTATAGATTCAACAAGGTGTTGGAATCATTCCTTATTCATTGGCTGTGTGTTTCCCTGTATTCAATTTGCACGACCGGAGACTGTGACCGGTTCTCAATGGACCCGGTTCACACAGCTCCGGGTCGGCCGCGGTCCACATTGGGAAAGTGTCCTGTGCGTCTTTGACTCCGTTTCAGGTGCACAATTCAGGCAAAAATTTGGACCTGATTTGCTCCTGAAACGATGTACAGGGACGCACCAGACCCCCTACTTTTGGTCCGCATTGACATGATAGCATCACGCAGTTGCCGCAGATTTGTCAGCTGCACATCCATGATGTGAGTCTTCCATTCCAGCACATCCCAAAGGTGCTCTATTGGATTGAGATCTGGTGACTGTGGAGGCCATGGTAGTACATTGTCATGTTCAAGAAACCAGTTTGAGATGATTTGAACTTTGTGACATTGTGCATTATCCTGCTGGAAGGAGCCATCAGAAGATGGGGACACTGTATTCATAAAGGGATCGACATGGTCAGCAACAATACTCAGGTAGGCCGTATCGTTCTACCACTTCAATACAGGCACTTTCCCCCCTCCCGCCCAGGCCAATTTTTAACTTTCAGGTCGTATTTTAAATGACATTTGCGTGGTGATGCAACGCTGTACCCAAATGGAATTTGTATCATTTTGTTCCCGCAAATATAGCTTTCTTTTGGTGGTATTTGATCACCACTGGGGTTTTTATTTTTTGCTAAACAAATAAAAAAAGACTTTTTTGAAAAAAAAAGTTTCTTTGTTATAAAATTTTGTAAATAAGTACATTTTCTCCTTCACTGATGGACACTGATTAGGCTGCACTGACATGTGCTGATAAAGCGGCACTAATGAGGTGGCACTGATGAGGCAATAATATGCAGCACTAATGGGCATTGATCGGCGACACCGGTGGGCACTGAAAGACGGCACTGATAGATGGCTCTGATAGGCAGCACTGATGAGGAGGCACTGGCAGGCATTACTGATGGGCACCTCTAATGGGCACTGATATGCAACCCAGGTGGTCCTGGGTCGGCATTCCTGGTAGGCTGCACTGATAATCAATCAGCGCAGGGCACCCCCCCGTCTGTCAGCACGAGTGGAGGAAAAGCCGATAAACGACTCCTGTTTACGCTGTAATCGGACACAAAACAAGGGGGTAATACACAGTGCCACAGAAGCCTTATAGGATTTAAATGAGGAGTATAAACCACTAAAGCCCCGTACACACGGTTCGACGATCACACGTACGACCGTGTCGAATCGTATGTTGGCTGTTGTATGCAGCATACTGACTGCACTACACGATCGTACGGCTGGGGAAAGAACGTTCAGGTGCATGTAATTAGCATCCAGCCATTCCTGACTTGGAGCATGCGTGTTTTGCACAATACAACTTTGTTGTACCAACTGCTCTGTACACACGATACAACGGTCGTATGAGAGCTTGTTGGTACGACCAAGTTTTCTAGTCTGCTCATACAACTCCCTTGTATGACCGCCGTATGTTCGACTGTTCAAATCGCGCATACAAACGATCGATATCGCATACAACGGTCGTGAGTATGACCTGTTGTATGCGATCGTCGAACCGTGTTTACGGGGCTTAAGAGTTACAGCTGCCCTGCCTACTGAATCAGAAGTATAGTATGGAAGAGAGGTGTAGAAAGGCAGCGCAGATCCTATGGTTATATCCTTATATAAAGTGCTAACAATATTATAAACTGATACAATACATTTTGCAACACCTGCAAATATAATAAACTGTGTGATACACTGTGCAAAAAATGCAGTGCAAGCAGTAAAACTGTGCAAAATGTGCTATACAAAACCTGTAAGAAAAATGTGCAAAATATAGCAATACAATGTGCAAAAATAGCAATACTCCACTCGCTTCAGCGAGACTAAAATTGCAACAAAATAATTATGCAAACATAGTAGCAAAATTCCAAAAACGATAGAGTCGGCACTCCGGAAATTCTTCCAAACTCTTTATTGAACATAGACCATGTACATACAGCAGACGCGTTTCGGCAGTTACGCCTTGTTCACCTCTCAATAGTTTTTGGAATTTTGCTACTATTGTATATGAGAGTTGGAAGGCTCTCGTGAGTCAGAGCACCTGGGTAAGGAGAATTCTGCCTGTCTGATTTTCTAGCAGCTGTGCAGTTTGAGCGGTGTTTCCTTGCTGGACTGACAATTATGCAAACATAATAAACTGTGCACATGTGATAAACGGTGCAACAAATGCTGTGCAAACAGTAAACTGTACCAAAGATGCTGGAAAAACCTGTAAGAAAAGAATGTACAAAATATGAATGTGCTGATCGACACGCCATCCACTATCGTACTCGCGGCTCGCGGCACCTGACAGCAGCCAGGGTCGATTGGGAACACACGAATACGTTTCAACCCTAGTGTCGGGTCAAACACTTGATACATGGGAGTGAGTTTTTTTTAATGTCATAAATCTTTTTAAACTGATTTACACTATTGGAGCCTCCTTCCTCTCCTTTCTATGTATATATGATGGCCGTGGCAATCCATCGGGAGCCGTGTATGTAGGACAGATAAGGAAGTGGATACATGGCGTTCACTGATTGTAACAGTGCAATAGCTGGTTTATAGGGAAACCAGCCATTTCTTCTGGTGAGTTTATTTAGTGAGCTTGGTGGAGGATCACATTGGGTGTTGAAAACAGTCACAAGATTTAAAGACACCACTTGTTTGCACGGATCAAGATAAAATTTGATGGTCATAGTGGACTACTTTGGAACTCAGTGGGACTATATAATAATCTGGTCGCACTTTAAGTCTCGCTGGCTGCGAGTGGATCATTGCTATTTTTTGCACATTGTATTTGCTATATTTTGTACATTCTTTTCTTACAGATTTTTTTCCAGCATCTTTGGCACAGTCTACTGTTTGCACAGCATTTGTTGCACAGTGTATCACATGTGCACAGTTTACTACGTTTGCATAATTATTTTGTTGCAATTTTAGTCTCGCTGAAGTGAGTGGAGTATTGCTATTTTTGCACATTGTATTGCTATATTTTGCACATTTTTCTTACAGGTTTTGTATAGCACCTTTTGCACAGTTTTACTGCTTGCACAGCATTTTTTGCACAGTGTATCACAGGTGCACAGTTTATTATATTTGCAGGTGTTGCAAAATGTATTGTATCAGTTTATAATATTGTTTGCACTTTATATAAGGATGTAACCATAGGATCTGTGCTGCCTTTATACACATCTCTTCCATGTGATTGGACACAGCTGATCACATGGTAAAGAGTCTACGTTAACAAATTGATAGGAATACTGTGCTACTAATATATAAACGAATTTGTGGATGCAGCCAAACACCTTCACATGACCCCAAATACTTTCAAAATTAAATACAAACAATTGGTGAGGCACAACCCTATAAGATCAATCATATCAAACAATGATTTACAGTGCCTAAATATTAAACAAAAATTTAAAAATTTATTTTTTGTTTAATATTTAGGAACTGTAAATGATTGTTTGATATTATTGATTATTCATTGCACATGCACTTTAGTCACAAGGTGGCACTGTGTTAGTGCAGTTTCTGGTGCTCTTTTATATTTTTAGGGTTGCGCCTCACCAATTGTTTGTATTTAAAGAGTCTACTTTCGAAGCTCTTTACCGAGATCGGTGATGTGGTGTGTCAGACTGACACACCACACCAACGATCACCGTGCTGCATGCCCCTGCGGGTGCGCAATTGCGGCTTATCCTGCTGAACGTCATATGATGTCCAGTCAGGATAACTTAGCCACTTTGCACACATCATATTGCTATATGGCGGGCAGGAAGTGGTTAAACAATGCTCATTTGGTACTAAGGGGCCCAAAGTGTGCCAAGAAAATATCCCCCACACCATTAACTCACCACCACCAGGCCTGAACCCTTGATAGAAGGGAGGATGGATCCATGCTTTCATGTTGTTTACACCAAATTCTGACCCTACCATCTGAATGTTACAGCTGGAAACAAGACTCATCAGACCAGGCAAAGCTTTTCCAATCTTCTATTGTCCAATTTCAGTGAGTCTATGCGAATTGCAGCCTCCGTTTCCTGTTCTTAGCTGACAGGAGTGGCATCCAGCGTGGTCTTCTGCTGCTGTAGCTCATCTGCTTCAAGGATCAATGTGATGTGCATTCAGAGATGGTATTCTGCATACCTTGGTTGTAATGAGTGGTTATTTGAGTTACTGTTGCCTTTCTATCATCTCAAACCAGTCTGCCCATTCTCCTCTGACCTCTGAAATCAACAGGGCATTTTTGTCCACACAACTTTCGCTCACTGGATATTTTCTCTTTTTTAAACCATTCTCTGTAAACCCTAGAGATGGTTGTGCGTGAAATTCCCAGTAGATCAGCAGTTTTTGGAATACTCAGACCAGCCCACCTGGCACCAACAACCATGCCACGTTCAAAGTCACTTAAATCCCCTTTCTTCCCCATTCTGATGCTCAAATGCATTGAGTTTCTACTATGTGATAGGTGGATTAGAAATTTGTGTTACCAAGCAATTGAACATTTTAAGATATACATATGTTTGAAGTGCAGACTTTCAGCTTTAATTCAAGGGGTTGAACATAAATATCAAGTACAAATTTTAGGAACTGCAACCATTTTTATACACAGTTCCTCCATTTCAGGGGCTCAAATGTAATTGGACAAATGAATATAATCATAAATAAAATATTCATTTTTAATATTTTGTTGAGAATCCTTTACTGGCAATGGCTGCCTTAAATCTGGAACCCATGGACGTTACCAAAGACTGGGTTTCCACCTTTCTGATGCTTTGCCAGGCTCTAACTGCAGCTGTCTTCGGTTGTTCTTTGTGGGTATTTCAGCTTTTAGTTTTGTTTTCGGCAAGTGGAATGCATGCACAATTGGGTTGAGATTAGGTGATTGACTCGGCCATTGCAGAATATTCCACTTATTTTCCTTCAAAAGCTCCTGGGTTGCTTTTGCAGTGTGTTTTGGATCACTGTCCATCTGTACTGTGAAGCACAATCCAATCAACTTTGCTGCATTTGGCTGACACTAGATCTCTAAACACTGCAGATTTCATCCGGCTGCTTCTGTCACATCAATAAACACCAATGACCCAGTGCCACTGGAAGCCATGCATGCCCATGCCATGACACTGCCTCCACCATGTTTTACAGATGATGTTGTGTGCTTTGGATCATGAGCTGTTCCAAGCCTTCTCCACACTTTTTTCTTCCAGTCATTCTGATAGATTAATCTTAGTTTCGTTCATCCAAAGAATTCTTTTCCAGAACTGGTCTGGCTGTTTTAGATGTTTTTGGCAAAGTTTAATCTGGCTTTTCTATTCTTCAGGCTTATGAATGGTTTGCACCTTGTGGTGAACCCTATGTTTTTGCTCTTGTGAAGTCTTCCCTTGATTGTAGACAACGATAAGCCCACCTCCTGGACAGTGTCCTTCACTTGTCTGGATGTTGTGAATGGGTTTTTCTTTACCATAGAGAGGATCCTGCGATCATCCACCACTGTAGTCTTCCGTGGACTTCCAGGTCTTTTTATGTTACTGAGCTCACCAGTGCATTCTTCTTTCCTCAGAATGTACAAAACTGTTGATTTGGCTACTCCTAATGTTGCTGCTATCTCTGTGATGGATTTGTTTCATTTTTAAAGCCTTACATTTACCTGTTTCACTTGCATGGACAGCTCCTTTGAACGCATGATGTAGGTGCACAGCAATTGATTCCAAATACTAATACCACACTTAGAATCAACTCCAGACCTTTTACCTGCTTAACTGATGAAGAAATAATGGAGTAGCCCACACCTGGCCATGAAACAGCTTTTGATTCAATTGTCCAATTACTTTTGGTCCCTTGAAAAAGAGGGGGGTGGCTATCCTTAAGAGCTGTAATTCCTAAACCCTTTCTCTGATTTGGATGTACATACCCTCAAATTAAACCTGAGAGTGTGCACTTTCAGCCCATATCCATGATATAACTATGTACTTTGTTTAGGTAGTGTCTCTATCGTCGTTGTAATCCTCATCG
>BLSH010482030.1:1146387-1182623 GCA_018402905.1 Glandirana rugosa | reverse complement strand
ACCACACATTCTCGTGATGGATGTGTGAAATTGGTGAAGTCGGGGCCTTCCTAAAGGTCGAAATCCTGGCCTCGGGAAACACGCTAAGCCGCGACGCAGCGAAATTGACTGTTAACGCGCCAGCACGCCGCAACATGGGTTTGCTTTAAACGCAGGAAAAAAAGGGTGTTTGTCTCGAAAGAAAACCACCATAAACTAGGGGAGACGCAGTAAAGACTAGCGGCGATATTTGTTTTCTTCTCGCTGTTAAAACGTTTTTTTGGGTTTAAAGAATGAAAAACGATTTTATGTTTAGGTTTTTTTTTTATATACGCAAATTTCGTTTGGGTACAACGCCGCACGACCGCGCAATTGTCAGTTAAAGCGACGCAGCGCCGAATCGCACAAAGGGCTCCGGTCCTAAAGCTGGAAATCCTTCCGGGGCTGAAGTGGTTAAAGTGTGTAGGTAGTGCTCTTACACACCATTTCTGTTGAAGGAGCAGTGCCTGCTTCGGACTAGTAATTTCTCAGAACAAAGGCCCACAAGCCATAAATGCAACCAAGATAATGCAATACAGAAGAGAGAGGTCTGTCTGACATTTTCACAGGGAGGAAGGAAGTAGCTGGTGTAAGGCCACAAGCTATCGGTTACAAGAAAGATCACGCTTCTGCAACAGAGGATGTACAAATTCAAAAGGGAGAAATAATACAGACTTGGCATCATCCTTTCTCTTAGTAAAACACTAACATGAAGAGCATAATGATGTATAAGGAAAATCTCCATATACTGTAAAATTCTGGTGGTATTTCCTTTATTAGGCTCATGAAATATGGGCGCCTCTAGAAAAAATGCAATATGTGATAAACTGCGGTAACACAATGCTGGCTGACTCACCTTATCAGAAGATCTCGCAAGTGAGCGAATTCACAATGACCAATGTTTTCCACTGCAGAAATACATAAAAAAAATGAATTACAAAAAAAAAAAAAAAACCACTAAGCATTTAGTCTCATGTACAAGGTCAAGTAAAATCAGGGGAGCCGGCTCTCATTTCATTAGCTCATTAAATCCACCTATAATATGCTATATGTTGTCAAGGGAAATGACCGACTTAAAGCTGAGCTCCAGACACATAAAAAAGGCACAATGTATTGCAGCTTTTTAATCATTAACACATTAATAAATGTAAGTAATTTGACTTGGTATCAGCCTCTTGCAGTCTAGGCTTGGAAGGGGAAATAAGGGATTATAGCAGTGCCAAAAAAAAAACATAGTTTTAGATTAAAAAATACATTTTTATTGATACATGGTTTAAAAATTGTATAAACAAAGTTAAAATCGATACACAGATTGGTGCTTTCTTTACATGCACAGGATTGGAGAACAGAAGGTCATACAGTAGTGTGGTTCCATTCCAACATGTTTCGCCTGCATAGGCTTCTTCTGGGAACTGTAGACCACCAAACAGATATAAGACTATGCAAAAGAGAAGAATTGCATATGAATATATATGTACACACACACATACCAAAAATATATATTCAGATATAAAATTAGTGTTGTCTGTCTCCTCTGGTTCAAACCCTATCCGCTTACCCCAAAATCCACTGAGATCCCACAAACCCGTGCGTGTCACAACAGGATGAGGGAGCACAGTGGGACATTAAATGTCCAGCTGAATTGAAATAAATGTGGGAAATTAGCCCATTTAGACCAGATTCTGGTATATATTGTATATGTTTTTTTGGTATGTGTGTATTCATATGCAATTCTTCTCTATCCCTTATTTCCCCTTCCAAGCCTTACCAGATCACTGGGGATGAGGTGCCGGATAACCCAGTGCCACCAGACCAACCTATCTACCTCTTGCAGTCTATTCCACATTCTGTATAGCAGGGCTCAGAGAGGGAAAAGCGGCAAAAGCACCCAGCCATGAGAGCTTCAGTGCAGGAGCAATGCTGATAGAAAGTGGGAGCAGAGTGACCAAGTAATAAAGTCGACAGTGTGCGTTTTTTTCCTTTCACTGTCCAGTCACGGAGTAGGGAGAGGACCTGTAAGTGAAAGTGTAACTGCGGCAAAAAAAAAAAAGTGGCTCAAGTCCCCTGCCCTGCCAGATAAGACTATGTTGTGTAGCAGACTTGTGCTGTGGGGCAGAGCTATGTAACTATTACCATAATAAACTATGATGTAGCACAACTTAATCTCAAAATAATTTCAAACAACACAATGCCCATGTAATATTGTGCTTCCAGCCACCAGCATGTATGGCGTATTCAAATATCTTCCAAATCATCACACACCACCCGCGCTCTGCATGCTTCCACCTCGTGTAAACAGCGAATGCTCACTTCCAATCTCTGACTAACAGTGAATCAAGGTCAAAATGCGCTTTTTTTTTGCATTCTCTGGTTACTTGAGGTGGAAGCACGCAAAGCACTGGTGGCGTGTGATACTTTGGAAGATATGCCATACATGCTGGTGGCTGGAAGCACCATATTACATGGACTTTGTTGAAATTATTTTGAGGTTAAGTTGCAATACATCATAGTTTATTACTGTATTGGTGTAGGGGTGTGGTGAAATCACTCAACAGTGTTTTAGCAGCAACGTGGATATTTGTTTCCATGTATATATATCAGTGTTTCTCAACCTTTTTCCAGTCAGGGTGCCCTTGAAAAGTATTCTCAGTCTTGAGGCACCCCTGTCCAAGGCTTGGTTCATGTTACTGTGTTGCGGAACACGCGCAAAATCACCCTCATTCCTGACACACAGACTAATGCTCTTTTTTTTTTTGCAGTTTTTTTTTTTTTTTAAAAGGCTGGGGACTTCTTTCCCTGTATTTCTGTCAGTAGGGCAGCCCATTGAAATTAATGGGCTGCCCTACACATAGCTACACAGATGTGAACCAAGGGTGAATAGGGCGGCACTGCAACTACCCCACAACTGTTTGCATAGTTGTGTTGTAGTGATGCTGCATGTACAGGCTTAAAACAGGTGGTGAGGAGGCAACATGAAAAGTGATCTGAGCATGGACTGCTTTTCAGAGGAGCAGCAGTCTTTGCTGCAATCACAAACCAGTCCTACAAAAGCAGTTCTGATGGTACAGAAATAGGGGGGTTCAGAATTAAAAGTAACATACATACACACATACATACAGACACACAAATACATGTACAAACACACACAAACACATCCAGACGCATGCACACACAGACACATGCATACACACACACACATATGTACAAACACAGACACATGAACACACACAAACATACATCCAGACATGTGCACACAACACTGACACATGCACACACAAACACATGTACAAACACAAATCCTGTACAAACACACACACACAAATACATGTACAAACACACACACACACAAATACATGTACACACACACACAGACATACAGACACACACACAAATACATTCACAAAAACACACACACACACACATCCAGACACATGCACACACACGCACACGTACAAACACACACTTACATATACACACACACAAAGACACTCACATGTACACACACATACCCACATATACACACACACACACACACACGTATATTTTAAAACAAATTAGCACAGTACCTTTCCAGTTTCCTCAGTCGGGTACTGAACTGTAGGGGGTAGCAGAGAGCACAGCACACGTCCCTTTCACTTTTGAGGCCGACAGAGCGTCTCACAGTGCCAATGCACAGATCGGCAGAGGATCGGGAGATCGGGCTCACCTGACATCCCTTCGCTCCCATGATCCCGCGGCACACCTGAGGACCTCTGACGACACACTGGTTGAGAAACGCTGATATATATACACAATATCTCACAAAAGTGAGTACACCCCTTACATTTTTGTAAATATTTTATTATATAAGTGAAAATGTCCAAATTGGAGCCAATTAGCCATTTTCCCTCTCAGGTGCCATGCGACTCATTAGTATTACAAGGTCTCAGGTGTGAATGGGCAGCAGGTGTGTTAAATTTTGTGTTATCGCTCTCACTCTCTCATGCTGGTCACTGTAGGTTCAACATGGCACCTCATGACAAAGAACTCGCTGAAGATCTGAAAAAAAGAATTGTTGCTCTACATAAAGATGGCCTAGGCTATAAGAAGATTGCCAAGACCCTGAAACTGAGCTGCAGAATGGTGGGCAAGACCATACAGTGGTTAAACAGAACAGGTTCCACTCAGAACAGGCCTCGCCATGGTCGACCAAAGAAGTTGAGTGCACGTGTTCAGCGTCATATCTAGAGGTTGTCTTTGGGAAATAGATGTTTGAGTGCTGCCAGCACTGCTGTATAGGTTGAAGGGGTGGGGGGGGGGGTCAGCCTGTCAGTGCTCAGACCATACGCCGCACACTGCATCAAATTGGTCTGCATGGCTGTCGTCCCAGAAGGAAGCCTCTTCTAAAGATGATGCACAAGAAAGACTGCAAACAGTTTTGTGAAGACAAGCAGACTAAGGACATGGATTACTGGAATCATGTCATGTGGTCTGATGAGACCAAGATAAACTTATTTTGTGTCAAGCGTGTGTGACAGCAACCAGGTGAGAAGTACAAAGACACGTGTGTCTTGCCTACAGTCAAGCATGGTGGTGGGAGTGTCAAGGTCTGGGGCTGCATAAGTGCTGCCAACACTGGAGAGCTACAGTTCATTGAGGGAACCATGAATGCCAACATGTACTGTGACATACTGAAGCAGGGCATGACCCCCCTCCCTTTGGAGACTGGGTCACAGGGCAGTATTCCAACATGATCACGACCCCAACACACCTCCAAGACGACCACTGCCTTGCTAAAGAAGCTGAGGGTAAAGGTGATGGACTGGCCATGCATGTCTAAACCCTATTGAGCATCTGTGGGGCATCCTCAAATGGAAGGTGGAGGAGCACAAGGTCTCTAACATCCACCAGCTCCGTGATGTTGTCATAGAGGAGTGAAAGAAGTGGAATGGCAACCTGTGAAGCTCTGGTGAACTCCATGCCCAAGAGGGTTGAGGCAGTGCAGGAAAATAATGGTGGCCACACAAAATATTGACACTTTGGGCCCAATTTGGACATTTTACTCACTTTTGTTGCCAGTGGTTTAGACATTAACGGCTGTGTGTTAAGTTATTTGAGGGGACAGCAAATTTTCACTGTTATACAAGCTGTACACTCACTACTTTACATTGTAGCAAAGTGTCATTTCTTCAGTGTTGTCACATGAAAAGATATAATAAAATATTTACAAAAGTGTGAGGGGTGTACTCACTTTTGTGAGATACTGTGTGTGTGTGTGTGTGTATATATATATATATATTATTTTTTTATATTTGTTTAACCATTTTTTGACTGTGTCAATGGTCTTTGGTCACATATTAGAGCTGTGTAACTCTTATGACTGGACAGACAGAAATACTTGTAGTAATTAAGTTAAAGTGGTTGTAAAGACTGAAGGTTTTTTTTACCTTCATGCATTCTATGCGTGAACGTAAAAAACCTTCAGTGTGCAGCTCCCCCCTCAGCCGGATTTTGATCCAGCAACGAGCAAGAGACCCGAGGCTCTCCGGGGTCTCTCTCTCCTGATTGGCTGAGATGTAGCAGCAGGAGCCATTGGCTCCCGTTGCTCTCAATTATAGCCCGTAAGGCAGGAGCGGAGGGCGGAGCTGAGCCACGCTCTCTGTCTTATGGACACAGAGAGCCAGCTTGGGAGCAAACATGCACGAGTGCCCCAACAGTAGATGCCTGGCTATAGGGGCGTGGGTGTTAGGCACCAAGTGAGTACGCTCTCAACACAGACAAGGGACACCAGCTGTACACTTATTTGTGGCAGCTCGGTTTTAAAGCCCACCGCTATGCTGCTACATATATGCATACAGCCAACATTGAGGGGGCCAAGAGCAGACTTGCAGCCTTTATTCAAAAATGTACAATCATTTTCATTATTGGCCACCAGATGGCAGCCATTAACCAAGGCTGAATTGTAACAAGATGCATGCAATAAAGCTTTAAGTCACAATTACTTTCAGGGGATCTGCAAACAAAGCAAGTATCTTAGCAGAACTTAATGTGGGGTTGGCACTGACCCTTTTCCCCCAAAAAATCTTTTTGGTTTGATTCTTAGCCGTCATAATGATCCAGGCTAATCCCATTAATTTTACACTGTATATAAAAAGGGCTTTGCATTATTTAACAAAGAGTTAATATCTCCTCAGCGTTGGACACGCCACTTGTCTGAAGCCAAAGAACAACGTGAGCCTGTGGAGTGGAAAGAGGGGGTGGTGGGAGGAGAGGGGTGCGCGAGTAACCTCGATCTGAATTAAAAGTACAGACGTGGCAGGAGATGCTAGCCACAGATCATGTGTTGGCCTGGTCCAAGAGTCTGCTGGATATAGAACAGCCAGCAAGCAAAGCCCTGCTTATACATCCAGAGGAGGGAAAAGGTGCTGAGATAGACTCAAATAAAACAGAAATAGAATATCAAATAAATCTGATCTAAGTAAAACCAGGCATTGCTACATCAGTCACAAGATTCTTATGCACTGGGCTTTATTACTGAAGAGACACAACAGGGTGCCCCAAGCCACAGCAACTGATCACAGATCTTATAAAGAAATCCTGAAAATGCCAGTTGCTTGGCATTCCTGATGAAATGACGAATACTTTCTGAGCCACTGAGCAGGCATGAAGACAAGTCAGAACTCCTGATCTGCAAAGTTGTTCCAGGTCAGCGAGCCAAGTGTTGAAGTCACTGGATTAGCAGGGGAGGAGGCAAGCGGCATTTTCAAAAGAAATCAGCAATGGCAGCTTATATATTTCTCCTATATATTCTACTCATGACAGGTAAACCCCTTACATATACCCAATGAAGTGACTGATCTCAGGTGATACATAGAGATGAAACAAATCCTCCCACAAGTTGTATCTGTTTCTGCAGTCTTCTCTTCCCTACATCTGTTCAATGTCCAGAATTTATAAGCTTGTCTGAGAGTTTTGAAAAAAGGGGGCGGAGAGCTGAAGTCACAATCTGCAGAGCTCAGGGAGGAGAGCTATGAAAGCTGATTGGAGGGAAGGGAAGCACCCCCTCCCCACAGGAACAGAGCTGAGGCTGTCAATCTGCTGGAGGTCCCTCCCCTGTCACCATTATTCTCTTGGTGTCAGGAAAACTTGTCATAAGTGTTTCACGCTTATAGCAGAAGAAGAAGAAGCACACAGAAATAACACAGAGGAGGAGATTTATTGGTGAAGTGTCTAAATAACTCATTAACTCCGGCCGCTCTCCTCCCTGCTCCTCCTCCTCCAAGTGCAGCTTTAGGTTTGAGGAGGAGAATGGTCACGTGACGTCCATCAGAGGAGAGCGATCATGTGATGTTCAGAGGAGAGCGGTCATGTGACCGGGTAGCATGAAAGAATGGATTTAACAAGGTATTTAGAAGCTTCGATGTACAATGACAGTGACACAGGAGGAGCAGTGTAGAAGGGGCTGGCAGTGATTTTTTCTTAACTTAAAAGTATGCTGGCAGTGCTGTCCCAGGAGACTGGGGGCCTCGTGTGGGGGTCTGTATACGCGGGGGGGTCTGTATACTGTGGGGGGTCTATACTGTGCAGGGGGTCTGTATACTGTGGGGGGGTCTATATACTGTGCAGGGGTCTGTGGAAAGTTTTCTCCTGAAACTTCCCTCTTAAAATTAGGGTGCATGTTACACGCCGATAAATACGGTATATGGTTTTTTAAAAACTGTAATTTTCGGTTTTGGCCAAGTACATCCTCAATTTTCGGTTTCAGTACCAAAATTTAAATTCGGAGCAACTCTAATATAGAAACATAGAAACATAGAAAAGTGACGGCAGAAAAAGACTGAGTAGTCCATCGAGTCTGCCCCTTTTTATTTATTTATTTATTTTTTTTTTTTTTTTTTTTTACATTAACCTTGTTGTCTGACTATGGATTTATGTTTATCCCAAGCATGTTTGAAGCCATTTACTGTTGACTGTCTCACAACCTCTGTTGGTAGTTTATTCCAATCATCAACCACCCTTTCAGTAAAATAATACTTTCTAAGATTAGTTTTGAACTTCCCCCTAGTTAGTTTGAGGTCATGTCCCCGTGTTCTTGATTTTGGTTTCATATTGAAAAGACTGCCCTCCTGAACCTTATTTACCCCCTTGAGGTATTTAAAGGTTTCGATCATGTCTCCCCTCTCCCTTCTTTCCTCCAGACTGTACATATTAAGTGCCTGAAGTCGCTCTTGATATGTTTTATCCCCCAGACCTTTCACCATTTTTGTTACCCGTCTCTGAACTCGTTCTATTTTATCAATATCTTTTTGTAAGTGAGGTCTCCAGAACTGGACACAATATTCTAAGTGAGGTCTCACTAAAGATCTATATAGAGGAATCAGAACCTCCTTCCTCCTGCTGGTGATCCCTCTACTGATACATCCCAGAATTCTATTTGCTTTTCCCACTGCCTGGTTACACTGTTTGCTCATTTTGCAATCATCTGAAATAAGCACCCCCAAATCTTTTTCTTCTGTAGTGCTGGCTAACACTGTGCCCCCAATGCTGTACTCTCTAAGCGGATTCTTTTTCCCTAGATGCATTATTTTACATTTAGAAATATGTCATCATTGACAGGTTCCATTTAAAAGGCATATAGAAGTTTTGCCGATTCTGCAGAATTTAATTTCTGGATGGCCTATTGGCATTACCTGACTCAACAAACTTTCGATCTGAAAGCTGAAAGAGGTGGGAGGATGATTCTCATCAAAACAATGACTGCAGCCAATCACTGTTCAGGACTTCAGACAGCCACAAGTATGTGGCAGTCTGAACACAACACCCGGTAGAGGAGATTCCGTATCCACACTGTTTTAGCCTTGTAAGGAAGAGAAACCCAAGAGGGTATGGGCAATTTTTTATGCATCTACTACCTCTCCCAGAGATCACAATATTCCCATGGATAATACCATTTTCTCCAAATGGATGCCATTTTTTTTAAGCATCATCCAGGGTCAGCATGTACTTCCAGGACTAATATGCTGGCCTAGAAATGGCACAGTTAAATCCTAGTGACAGTGCAATTATTGGCAGTGTTTACAAATATCTGGCACATTGTGACTTCCTACAATGTTACAATCTCATCACTGGAGGAAAAGAGACTGAGGAAATACTTCCTCCTATCTGCATCAGATGGATAACATCATCTCAGTCTAGAATAATGTCCACTTGAAAACGGAACACATCTCAAGAGATACAAAGGCAGCCGTTGCTGATCTCCTTCCGAAAAAGCTATTTTCCTGGCTGTGACTGGCCTCAATTCTTTTTAAATCACTGATCTAGGACTGACCAAGTATGCAGCAAGATGAAAACTTTTCCTGGGACTTTGTCTCAAAATGCACCAATGTCAGAGTGGTAACCTCTATACGAACCAGTTTTTTCAGAAGGGGGTTATCAGTAGCAGCCGACTAGTTTCCTCATCTACAGCTTTAGGGTGTTAACTAAAGATCCTAAAATCTACCTAAATTATCAGAACGGTCAGAACCTAGTGGCTTAATGTGCTTACATAGCTTCTGCAATACTTGGTAGTCTTGGAGAAAAGGTGGATCTGGGAACCCCCCCCAGTGGCTTGTCACATGACCAAGGTCTAGACATTTGGCTACCTGAAATTTTCTAAAACGAACGCTAAGTATTCACAAGAGATCACGTGACATGGAACATTACAGTAATACCTTTCTTTGGGAAAGCATTTTAATGAAGTTTGGGGATGTTTTTACAATTAATTTATTCTTTTTACCAAAAAAGTTGAGCATAGGGCCACCACCAAAGCCTGCTACTGTAGCAAATCTGCAGCGTATGATAGAATGTATGAAGCTTATGGCATTCTCCACTCATGTATATGTTGGAGGAGTGCTGGACCCCAGAATGGGCCAAGATACAGCAGTCAGGATCCTACTCTCAGATGCAGCTCTTTGCCAGTGAAGGGGCCCCCTAGAGTCCCTGGAGTAGTCTATAATGTTTTAATCCTTGTATTGTTTTATAGACCATTTTAAGCATGTCATGCAATCAAAAGATCAGTGCTTTCAGTACCCAATTTAAGGACCTCTTTACTGTTTCCGAAAGTAAAATCCAAAACGGTTTGCTGGTTATTCAGTCTTGGGCCCCTTTCACATGGTCGGACCGACTGGGTCCATCAGTTTTTAGCGGACCCCATCGGACTGTCCATTGGATATGTATCCGTTGACATCCGATCCTATATTCTAAAAACAGATGGATGGGGATCCCATTCATTCCCCATCCATCTAGTGCAGGGATCTCCAAACTACGGCCCTCCAGCTGTAGCGGAACTAAGCGTCCCATGAGGCATTGCAAAACTCTGACATTCACAGACATGACTAGGCATGATGGGAATTGTAGTTTCTGAACAACTAAAAGGGCCATAGTTTGGTCTAGCAGGTCGGATCAGATGGGTGTCAGGTGTAAACGTACTATACCTATAGAGGACAGCAGGCTGTGTGCGTCTGCTCTGCATAAGCAGAATGGACAAAGACAAGCAATCCGCCTGCTCGGCGGAGATCAGCGACCAGAATCCCCACTGAGCGTGCAGAGACTGCCCCATGTTAGAGGGGCCCAAGTGCCCATTCACAATAGAAACTACATGTAACTCGCACAGGATCATTCTGTGTGTTCCTGTGCAATTTACATGCAGTTCTGTGCAATTTACATGCAGTTCACCGCACCAAAAATAGTGCATGCACTACTTTTGGAAAAGCACTGTACAGGATCACATGGTACATTTGTAACATGCGATCTGGTGCAGGTAAAACACACTGCATTTGCGTACTGCGTTTGAGGGGCTGTGAACTTTGCATTGACACCCACTGCAGATCGCAGGGGCAGCGCGATTTGAATGTGGTACGAGAAACCAGCACGGAACGCGGGTTTCCCGCATGGCATTCTAGTGTGAATAAGCCCTCGATCAGAATCCAGGCCCACAATGTTATTTTATCTCTCTCTCTGTTTTCATCTAGGTTTAGTTGAGCCAGTTTTGGATTCCCTGGCCATTCGAAGTCAGAGGGTGACTCTGGTAAAGGAAATTGGTGGGTTCTGATGCACATGTTTAATGCAGCTCTTCAATTAATTTTTACCCCTTGAATGATGGGCTTTTTGACTTTATTTCCATGAAGCTTGTAATTGTAGATGGTGTTGGGTCAAAGATGGTCAGCAAGTTTAGTTCTACTGGTATTAATCTTCAGCCAATCTCCAGCTAATTTCAGCTGCCAGGGCAATAGAACCACTCTGACCTTGCATGTCTTGAAAATAAACTGACAGCAATGCTCTGCCATCCACAAAATTCAGGTCTTCTAAACAGCTGCTAAATGTGCAGCAAAGCTGTTTCCTTGTCTAACTGTCCCCTTCATTACCAATTCAAAATCCAGGGTGAACAAAAATGGAAGAGAATACTAAAGACATCTGTATGCTTTACATTGAGCAGGCTTCAACAAGCATTCATTTGTTTAGCAGTGCTGTTTGACACCATTTTAATGCTTGGCAAATGTGATACTCAGTTCAGAAAACTGTTGTAAAACACCTATACCCCGATTCATTATGGTTATACTTGGGACATCATGACATTCCAGAAAGTCTGCTTGATCGCTTTAGGTCCAAAAGCTGGGTAAGGCAAAACAAATATCACAACACAAAGTGAAGTTAAAGCCTAACTTCAGTTTTGCAATCACTTTAAATAGTTTGCTTGGACCAAGCTGACCCAAACAAACTCATTTACTAATACATGTGGCCACTGAGAGCACTGTATAAACTGTATGTAGTATCAGCTACACAGTGTACAGTGCTATGCTCAGGCAGCAGTAGAGGGACTTCCTGTCCTGCTCCTGGAACAAAATGGAGTCGGGCTGAGCACTGCTTGTCCAGTCACAGGAATCTTTGTATTTTACCAATGAATACAGTGGATCAATGAACCAGTGGAGATTGATGTAATCCGCTCGCCTCTCCACCTCAGCCATTCAGAGGAAGCCTTATTCATTAATTAAAATTACAAAACTTCCTATGAATGGATGAGCAGCGCTCAGCACAACTTGATCTTGTTCCAGGAATAGAATGGGAAGTCCCTGCACAGTTGCAGTAACAGTTGAATGTAAATAGTTGATGCTAGATACAGTACAAAGCGCTGATAGCAGGCGCATGTATTCGTAAAGGAAAGTTTGTTTGGGCCAGCTTGGTGCAAATGAACTATTTAAAGCGATAGCAAGGCTGGAGTTAGGCTTTATGATGAAGGACTGGGTGGGGGCTATGCTAAAAAGAAGTTATAAAATTAGATAGGCAATGCATTAATCTGATCAAATACGTAATATGATACCAAACTCTGAAATGTTATACGCCCATAGTGCTACAAACCTCAGCACTTACAACCTTTGCTCTGTTGCATTCATATTAAATCTGTGGTTGCTTTGCATTCCATCTTGAAAAATAGACTCTTCTCCCTTCTTTAGAGTGGCTCCATCCACTTTCCGGATCCTATGGAGCCACCTCTGCGTGTGCGACTGAAGCCAAGTTTGTGTGCCCATGCATTCAATACTACAAGACACATACAGCAGCAAGCTACTCCCTGGCTCCTCTCTCCTCCAGCAGTTTAACCACTTGCCGACCGCCTACTGCAGATGTACGATCCAGGTTGATCCATTGTGCAAAGCGACATACCCTGTACGCCGTTTTGTGCTATAGCCACTGAGGGGTATGTGTGTGCTGCCGGAGGTGCGATCGCACGCTGATTGGACACAGGGGATGCCAATCAGTGGGTCCAGCGGACCCGATGTTCGCCGGCCACCCGCGATCGTACCCGAGAGGCAGAACAGTGATCTGTGTAAACAAGGCAGATCGCCGTTCTGACAGGGAAGAAGATAGAGATCTTGTGTTCCTGCTAAGCAGGAACACCAATCTCGGTCTTCATCCAGTTAAGCCATCCCTCACACAGTTAGAAAGCATCCCCTAGGGACACACTTAACACTTTGATCATCCCTAGTGTTAACCCCTTCCCTGCCAGTGCCATTAGTACACTGACAGTGCATATTTTTAGCACTGATCGCTGTAATAACGTCACTGGTTCCCAAAAAAGTGTCAGGAGTCCGATTTGTTCGCTGCAAAGTCGCAGTCCCGCTAAAAATCGCTGATTGCTGCCATTACTTGCTAAAAAAAAAAAAATACATAAAAATATGCCATAGTTTGTAGACGCTATGACTTTAGCACAAACCAATCAATATATGCTTATTGGGATTTTTTTACCAAAAATATGTAGCAAAATACATATTGGCTTAAATTGATGAAGAAATTTGATTATTTACATTTTTTTATTGAAAATTGTCGCTCTTTCTTTGTTTATATCGCAAAAACTAAAAACGGCAGATGTGATCAAATACCACCAAAAGAAAGCTCTATTTGTGGGGAAAAAAAGGACATACATTTTATTTGGGTACAACATCGCACAACCACGCAATTGTCAGTTAAAACTACGCAGTGCCATATCGCAACAAAATGGCCTGGTCATGAAGGGGGTAAAACCTTCCAAGGCTGAAGTGGTTAATAGGCAAAACAAGCCTGCATGTGCAAAGTATATAGCACTTTGCTGACGTGTTTAAGTGCTTTCCTACCAGAAGTTTGGAGAGGCAGCGCAGCCAGCAGCATTTCAAAAAATAAAAGAGTGGATACAAATTACAGCGTTTAATACTACTTTAAGTTGTTGAGCTAATCTGGAAAAACATTTTTCACATTTGCAGATCTAGTTTGCTTTTCTCAAGGCATGGCTTTTGTTAGTATTTTGAAGCTAGAAAAGCAAACTCCAAATACAGCCAGCACCCATCAAAAACATTGGGGTGCTCTGCCAAGATCCTCCCAAAGGCTAATGCTCAAGTAAACAGGGCCATGAACCAAATGTATAAAATAAACAGTTACCAAATGTGCACTTTACAGTGGGATTTTATTTATTTTGAGTCAAGATTACTTAGAAGACTTAACGTGGTCTTCTTGGCAGCATTTGCAGATGTATAAGAGCAAATTGGGCATATTACTTACCATGACCCACCTGCCTATAATTATCATAATATATTAACAAGTGAGTTAGACACATGGAGTGTACTTACAGAGTTAGGTGTACTTACCAATAGTTATAAAGCCTAACTCAAGGCAAACCGCTAATTATACACAGATGAATACCTATATGCTGGTTGTACCTGATTAAGCACTTGGATTTCTGTCCATCCATTTGTGAGATTTGCACAGCCCTGCTAGACACCAAAGCCACCTCAGTTTTCTCCTACTGTTAAAAATGCAGTTTGGTCCCCTCTCTGCCTCCAGCTTGTGAATAGAGATTCTAAGCCCTTCATACTTCACCCCAAACTAGAACTTTAAAATGTTGCCTTTTTATAAAATTAAATGATTTTTAATTTGCATATACAGTTGTGCTCATACATTTACATACCCTGGCAGAATTTATGATTTCTTGGACATTTTTCAGAGAATGATAACACAAAAATATGCCTTTTACTCATGGTTAGTGTTTGGCTGAAGCCATTTATTATTAATCAACTGTGTTTACTCTTTTTAAATCAAAACTGATCAAAACACAGTTCTTAATACCGTATATTGCCCCCTTTAACATCAATGACAGCTTGAAGTATTTTGTGGTATTTGTGGATGAGGCTCTTTATCTTCTCAGGTGGTAAAGCTGCCCATTCCTCTTGGCAAAAAGCCTCCAGTTCCTGGAAATTCATGGTCTGTCTTGCATGAACTGCACGTTTGAGAGATCTCCCCAGAGTGGCTCAATGATATTGAGGTCAGGAGACCGAGATGGCCACTCCAGAACCTTCACTTTATTCTGCTGTAGCCAATGACAGGTCAACTTGGCCTTATGTTTTGGATCATTGTCATGCTGGAATGTCCAAGTACGTCCCATGCGCAGCTTCCTGGCTGATGAATGCAAATGTTTCTCCAGTATTTTTTGATAACATACCGCATTAATCTTGCCATGAGTTTTGACCAAATTTCCTGTGCCTTTGTAGCTCACACATCTCCAAAACATCAGTGATCCACCTGCGTGTTTCACAGGCCTTGTTGACTTCTCTCCAAATGTAGTGTTTATGGTCATGGCCAAAAAGCTCAATTTTGGTCTCATCACTCAAAATGACTTTGTGCCAGAAGGTTTGAGGCTTGTCTCTGTGCTGTTTGGTGTGTTGTAAGCAGGGTACTTTGTGGCATTAGTAATGGCTTTCTTCTGGCAACTCGACCATGCAGTCCATCTTTCTTCAAGTGCCTCCTTATTGTGAATCTTGAAACAGCCACATCACATGTTTTCAGAGAGTCCTGAAGTTATTTGTGAGTTTTTCTTTGCATCCCGAACAATTTTCCTGGCAGTTGTGGCTGAAATTTTAGTTGGTCTACCTAACAGTGGTTTGGTATCAACAGAACCCCTAATTTTCCACGTCTTGATTAGAGTTTGAACACCGCTGATTGGCATTCTCAATTTTTTGGATATCTTTTTATATCCCTTTCCTGTTTTATACAGTTCAACTACCTTTTCCCGCAGATCCTTTGACAATTCTTTTGCTTTCCCCATGACTCAGAATCCAGAAACCTCAGTGCAGCACTGGATGAAAGATGCAAGGGTCTGTCAGGAGTCCAGAAACGTGTTGACCTTTTATACACACACACACTAATTACAAGCAAACAGATCACAGGTGAGGGTGGTTACCTTTAACAGCCATTCAAACCCCTTTGTGTTAACTTGTGTACATGTTATCAGGCCAAAATCACCAGGGTATGTAAACTTTTGATCGGGGTCATTTGGGTAGTTTGTCATTACAATTTAAAAATAGTAAACACAGTTGATTGACAATAAATGGCTTCAGCCAAACACAAACCATGAGTGAAAGAAATGTTTTTGTGTTCTCATTCATATTCTCTGAAAAATGGCCAAGAAAGCATAAATTCTGCCAGGGTATGTAAACTTATGAGCACAACTTGGTATTTTTTTTTTGATTGACCTGGAGCTCAGCTTTAATACAGTAGGTGACACTGTAGAGTAATCACAAACAAATCTAACCAGATAGCGTTTGACAACTTACCTTCAATGGTCCCCCACTTGGTTTTCCGGCCCAGTATTCGCCTACCATTAATTTGGTACTCTTGGTCACTACCAACAACAGCAAATGGAATCATTTCCTGTGACAGAAGAGAGAAAGGCTCATTAGCATGATTATTGTGGGCAGTAAGCACAGCTAAACATATACAAGGGGTGCGTATACATGCACATACATGGCAGGGAATGCCTTGGCCACTAATGATTGGCCTTGTGCAGTGACAACTTACTGGCAGCATAAGGTGGTTTTGGACTAGGATCCCTAGCGGGCAGAACATTACTAACATTTTTAGGTAAAGTTGATCCAGGGCATATCCAACTGCCTCTCGGGGGATCAGGAAGGATTTTTTTCCCTTGCTGGAGCAAACTGGATCATGCTTTGCTGAGTTTTTTTTCCTTCCTCTGGATCAACTGTGGGTATAGGATTGTACGATTTTTTGTTTCATCTTTTTTTATCGGTTGAACTAGATGGACTTTTTTCAACCTATGTAACTGAAGAATGATTTTATTGAATTCTACCTATAAAGTGTGATACAGTCATCCAGGCAACACAATGGATAGTGTGATTGGATAGTATGACTGGCTACTTACTCTGATCTTTTCATTCACCAGCCGGTCTTCTGCATCTTCATCAAACTCCTTCTGAGGATAGATATCTATACCATTGTTCTGTAGATCTTGACGGATCTGTAAAGACAGAGGAAACATTCTTTTAAGCCGACCACAGAAATATTTCTTAACATATAATCTTTGGGGCAATGTGCTGTTCTGGTTTGCTAAAATTGTAATAATTTGTAGCCAGAAAATGTATTTGAAGAATTTGTTGCTTGCCTTGGAACCCATGCAAATAAGACAATACGGAGAAACTCTTTATATACCTACTAGAAATACTGTGTGCATCTTGGGAGCACCTTATTAGGTGGCACGCAATCCCTAATTAGCTGAACTTACCTGGATATCACTTGGCCTTCCTCATTATGATGGGCAAAACATCTGTAATGTGGATTCCAGCAAATCAGAAGAAAATCAAACAGAAGAAGAGAATTCTGTTATGTGTGGGGCCAAGAAAGCATTCTTGGCAACATTCTCCCATGAAGTGTTTCCATGCACTGGCGCAGGTTTCAGCCCACCAGGTTAAGCAAACCATTGCAAATTATTAAGCTGCAACGCATTTACTGCACAAAAAAGAGATGTGACTCACATTTTTTTCATACCACACAATGTGCGTTATGCTGTGCTCTAGTGTGTTGCAGTGCTCCCATGTTTTGGAGGTAAGTGGGGAGGCAATTACAAAGAACGACGCCAACACACACAATATATATGAATGGGCTCTTACGGCAAAGCAACAAGGTTTTGATGCATGGTGGTGAAGTGAGCAAAAGTATCTTGTGGTTTAACAACAGATTTTATTTTTTAAATTTTTTTGAATAATGCTAGCCCACTGTATTTGACAGACATTGTACTAATAGCCTCTATTTTCATGGTTTTATTGCTACTTTGCTGTTTTGGCAGTTGCCAAGTGTGCATAAATATGACTGCACAGTCTAATAGGCACTAAAGTTTGACCAGGGTACTCAGAAGCTGGGTATACACTGTGAGCTTTTTTCAAAAAAAAAAAAAAAAAGAAGAAGAAAACCCTCACAGATCGCTGCATCGGCCGGCTCAGCAGGTACATGTATACCCAGTTTAAGGGCTTGTGTACAAGGGCACTGTCTATCTATTGCTATTATCTAGTGCTATTGATGTGCACATCAGCAACAGGTCTGCAGATTCCCATTTACCTTAATGGTACAGCATGGATGATCTGAGGCTCCATTTCATCTACCTGTTCTATTAGCGTATATTTAGATGTGCACCTAAATCTCCATCGCCTCTGAAGTCCAATCTGCTTTCATGCTCCAGAGGCTACTGGCAGGTGGTAAGCAAGTGATGCGACGCCTCCTCACCGCCTGTTTTAAACCCATTTTTGCAGACACTCGTGCTGCAACCGTGTGTATTGCACATGGTTGCAGGTCGTTTGTGGTTCTTCCCCTGAAGAGAAGCATCGCAGCCCTGGCATGTAAACATTCCCCTGTGCAGCCTATTGCAGCTTAAATAAGGGGCAGTTGGCAAAAACGCGGAACTGAAAATCTAAACAAGGCCCTAGAGATGAATTGCAGGCAAGGATCATATGCAGTCTTTTAAACTTGTGTTAAGTTGTGCTGAGTTTGAATGTAAAAGCTTATGTTTGACAGCAATGACCATATATACAAGCCCCAACAGACCTCTCTTTATCTGTAATACAAGTATGAGCGAGGATGTATGTGATGAAGGGTGCGGCCAGATCTCTATGCCATTACAGAACACAGCAGTGGGAGTTCAGAATATGCATTTCGACTAACAGGAAAAGGCCTTTTAAGGCCTATTCAAGCAACAATCAGTAAAGGACTATTTATCCTATTGCACTGGGACAACGTGATCATTCTGAATGCTGCCCCAACCCACCTAGGCAACAGAGTGCAACATACTGGCCTTGCAGTGCACAGCAAACTGTGCACTGTATTGAGCTGCCTTCAAAGAAAAATAATTAAAAAAAAACATGCATTTCTTTTTTTGTGTGTGCGAAGGTGCTCTTCAAGCCCATTCATGGCGTGAAAATCCTAAAAATCCTAGACAGCCGTACAAGACTGTATAGAAAACATATGGTGTGAAACTTTAGTTGGCCTTTACAACTGTCAGCCTCAAGCTGGATGACTCCATTCTTTTCAAATAGATATTTCTTAGAATTGATAATTTTTGGACTGATCTGTACACATACAAGATTTACATTCGAATAGATAAACTTTATAATCCAAGAAAGTGTGAAAGTGCTTTGATTGCAGCTGTTTTATTTGCCTAAAACAATATCCTGTGTATAGTAATAGCAGCCGGCACACAGGAAGCACCAGTAATGCTTCTTCAACACTTACTTTATCAAGATCAGAAGAGCACAGGAAACCGGTAACTGTATGTTGGTTAAAAAAATTCCACACTGCTCGGCATGACAGAAACTGCAACAGCCCACTGACATTAGCTAAACTGACTAGTAGAGCACATTTAATACACCACATGCAACTTTAAAGCTGAAATAAACTATTCCATTTTTTTATTTTATTAAAAGGGGCCCCCAGAAGCTGTTAACCATAATGTGCTAAGATTAGCACATTATAGTAGACTACCTGTCAAATGATCCCCTCTAGCACTGCGCTGTCAGTGTTCCTGCTGGTCATGGCTCCTTCCATCTTCTCTCGGTCGTTCTTCCAGGTTCTGACTGTTCAGCCACAGCAATTCAATCATCATGGCACAAATGTATGCTGAGCTGTGCATGTGTGGCTTAGTGTACATTAACCTTGACAAGCAGGGAGAAATGGTTATGAAAGTCTCTTCTGTCATAAAAGTCCTACATGTCAGGGATTTTTTAGGTTCATTTTCACTTTAATAGGGTATGTCCACCCAAAAGTGATATTTTAGTTTTTGGTAGATGATGATCTAAAGGAGACGTTCCCCTTTGTGAACATATTACGCCCATATTTAAGGTGTAACATGTAAGATGTTCGGCATCTGCCCACACAGTAACGTCATTCATTCACAGAGTTCTGTGAAATCAAGAACTACAAGTACCATCAGCCGTTGCAGCTGACGGCTTGTAGTTCTCACAGAACTACCAAAGCACTGATGAGTGCTCTACGTAGGTCATTGTAGGGGTTTGACCGGTATCATTTTTTCAGGGCCGATACAGATTTTCAGGCCGATAGCCGATAACAGGTGCCGATATTCTGTACATCACAGTCACCTGCCACCAGATGCAGTATGTCACTTGCCACCTTCTCCTGCCACCAGATGCAGCGTGTCACTTGCCACTGTCACCCAGATGCAGCATGGCACTTGCCACTGCCACCCAGATGCAGCATGTCACTTGCCACTGTCTCCTGCTACCAGATGCAGGGTGTCACTTGCCACTGTCATCTGCCACCCAGATGCAGCAGGGCACTTGCCACTGCCACCCAGATGCAGCATGTCACTTGCCACTACCACTCAGATGCAGCATGTCACTTGCCACCTTCTCCTGCCAACAAATGCAGGGTGTCACTTGCCACTGTCACCTGCCATCCAGATGCAGCATGTCACTTGGCACTGCCACCCAGATGCAGCATGTCACTTGGCACTGCCACCCAGATGCAGCATGTCACTTGCCACTGCCACCCAGATGCAGCATGTCACTTGCCACTGCCACCCAGATGCAGCATGTCACTTGCCACTGCCACCCAGATGCAGCATGTCACTTGCCACCGGCTCCTGCCACCAGATGCAGCGTGTCAGTTGCCACGTCTCCTGCCACCAGATGCAGCATGTCACTTGCCACTGTCACCTGCCACCCAGATGCAGCGTGTCACTTGCCACCTCCTCCTGCCACCAGATGCAGGGTGCCACTTGCCATTGTCACCTGCCACCCAGATGCAGCAGGGCACTTGCCACTGCCACCCATATGCAGCAGGGCACTTGCCACTGCCACCCAGATGCAGCATGTCACCTGCCACTGTCACCATATGCAGCGTGTCACTTGCAACCGTCTCCTGCCACCAGATGCAGCGTGTCACTTGCCACTGTCACCTGCCACCCAGATGCAGCATGGCACTTGCCATTGCCAGCCAGATGCAGCGTGCCACTTGCCACGGTTATCTGCCACTGTCACCATATGCAGCATGTCACTTGCAACCGTCTCCTGCCACCAGATGCAGCGTGTCACTTGCCACTGTCACCTGCCACCCAGATGCAGCATGGCACTTGCCATTGCCAGCCAGATGCAGCCTGCCACTTGCCACGGTTACCTGCCACCCATATGCAGCTTGCCACTGTCCCCTGCCACCAATATGCAGCTTGTCACTACTTCTGGCAGCCTCTCCCCAGTGGCATGTGGGCGGTGAGAGATGACGTAAAAATTT
Organism: Glandirana rugosa; assembly: GCA_018402905.1. Taxonomy (NCBI): domain Eukaryota; kingdom Metazoa; phylum Chordata; class Amphibia; order Anura; family Ranidae; genus Glandirana; species Glandirana rugosa. The sequence continues at coordinate 1,161,539 of BLSH010482030.1, read as the reverse complement.
CTCCACTTGCCCGCGGCTGCAGCTCTGTCAACAGAGGCTTTGCGGCTCTGCTGTAGGGGTGGAACATCGGTGATGCGAGGTGGGCAGTGAGAGATTATGCCATCTCTCTGCTGCCCGCTGCACCTCTGACAGAGATTGACAGAGACTGCAGCGATTGCGGTGCATGCGCTTTGAATGTTCGGTGTATTGTGCCGGAACTTCAAAGCTCCTTGCCGGAACGGAGGGCTCCCAACATGCATGTGTCATCGCGGCTCCAGCCACTTACAGCACCAGAGCCCGCAAACCAGGAAGAAACGCTGGGGGACACGTCATCCCCCTCAGCGGTGATCGGGTGCCACTGTGGGGGCTTCATTCTAAGGTATTTCATAATGTGCTAGTATGTGATGCATACTACCACATTATGCTATTGTCTTGCAGGGGTTTTTTTTTCAGCGGTTTACTACTGCTTTAACATACAGGAAGTGAATCTTGTGTCTGACATTACGGATAAAAGACACTTATTGGTTGCCAACAGTATAAGATATGGAAACTTACTCTCTGTTTAAAATAATCTCGTTCTTCTAAAGTTAATGTATCTGCTTTGGCAATGACGGGTACAATATTCACCACTTTACTCAAGCGTCTCATAAACTCGATGTCCAGTGGCCTGAGTCTGTAAAAGAAAAACATTTGGGGCCAGGTTAATAAAACGTTTGCAGCTCTGGCCTATAAAGACATACAAAGAACTCAATAAAAGGAACATAATCTCTGCAATGAAATCTCTTTATGAGTCAGATTAAATCTATGCAGCTTTATAGAACATGTTTGATTGTCTCCCAGGATTTGAATCACCCAGCAACAAAACAGCCAAAACCTTGCAACACCACAATGCCAGAGCCAAAAGTTTGAGTTCAGACACAGAATGCTCAAAGAAAGGAAAATATCACAAGGCATATTAAACCAAAGTGGTTAAATTAAGCAGTTAAAAGGTCAAGGGACTCATGTTTGGAAGATGTATGCCATTTATAATTTACATGGATGTAGGATACTTGCATCGGATCAAATGCCCTGCGTAAAATAGGTCAACCAGTTGCTCTGCAATAGACCTAATGCTGCAAAGGAAGAGAGATGGGAGGAAGGACAGACCATGTTGCACAAGTTAATGTTGGCAAAGTTCATCACTGCTGAGGGATCTGGTGTGGGATTTGTATGCTATCAGCGCAGGTGCTCCTGGCACAGGGGGAGGAAGTACACATCAAAATCGGGAGTTAATTGGAGTCAATACTTTAGTTTAGGGGTCAGGTTAGGTTAGTGTTCGACTTAAAGCTGCTCTGAACTCAAAAACTAAAGATTTTCTATGGCACAGAGAACATCTAAAAAGCAAGATGTGCCTAGGCAATACCCATTTTCAGTAACCTTCATTTACATTTCCTGTGTTGGCTGCCCAGATTCCTAATCAAGAGTGCTCATTATTAAGTATTTGAACAGCCATGCAGATTATTAATGTACAGGTGACATGAACTTGACAGCACTGCTGCTGCACAGTTAAAGAATAACTCCTTTTTTGTTGAGAAAAAAAAAAAAACATTCCTCCCTCGGTGATCTATGTGCATTGCAAGGATTTTAACAAACTTAGTTGCAGATTCCTGCCTTTTGTTACTTTGCGTCTCAGCTCACAATGGTGCGAAGTGGGAACCAGCGTGAGTCGCAGGCAGTTCACACTGACCTCTGCGAACGGCTAGGGTGTCAATAAAAAGTTTATGACACCCCCAAATCAATTTGCAGAACGCAGGGTGAACTGTGGAATCAGATTGCATGGGTCTGAACACCCATGCGATCCGATTCCAGAGTGGACCAAAAAAAATAAAAAGGTTCCTGCACCATTTTGGTGCGAATGCGATTTCATCCATACAAACTGCATGACTGAATTTGCATTGCACAGACATCACATGTGATCTGCAAAGCAATGTGGTGCGAATTACATGCGATGTCTAGCATCGCATAAGTGTGAACCCAGCCTGAAGAAATCACTGTGTGTTTGTCTGTGTCCATGTGGGAAAGTAAGTTTAATGGGAGTGGTTTCATAATTCTCAACCAGCTGCTGCACCTGCAGGGCACTTATGAGGAAAGCTGCTGGGCCTGCATCCCTTTAGACGTGATTTCCTATTGGAACTATCTCACCAGAAATGACATTTGTTGCAGGGGATGCCTGAAATCTGACTTGAATCTTAGTGCAGACTTCTGTGAAAATCAGTGAGCCAATCACACAAGCAGGAAATAATGTTTCTGGGGGTCATTCTGTGTACGCAACACCAACAGGTAGCGATATTGCATTTAATTTTGCAGAAAATTACAGAGCTGCAGATTGAAAAGGAAAGGTCATTTTTAATAACATTTAATTACAATATGACTTGTGTTGCAATTGTATACGCTATATTCATTTTTCTTTATTTGCCATTTTTTCCCCACGAAAGTGGAGTTACCCTTTAGAGCTAAACCTTGGTCAAACAGCTAAATACGCATTATAAATAATGTTCTACAGCCAATCATGTGAATTGCACATGTTTTTCCTACTGCAGAGCTGGACAGGTGACTAGCTCCTAATTAAAGTCCAACTGAGTCCTCTGAGCCTAGGTTCACATTGGTGCGGGAATAAAATGGTGCAAGCTCAGCTGAACTCACACCGTTTCATTCCCGCATGTCAGTCCCGACTTCAGGTGCGATTTCAGACATCTGTGCGGGTTGCTGCACAGATGACAATGGAAAAATCGCCAAAAGTAGTACAGAAACTACTTTTGGAAATCGGTGCGGCGCCGCAAATGCAGGATTAGGACGGTGCCATTGCCGGCAACTGCCTCCGATTTGGCATGCAATTTGACATGTTAAATCGCATGCCAAAATGCACAAATGTGATCCAGGGCTAAATCAGCTGAATACATTCCAGGTGCATCAAAACAAAAGGCGCTCAATGTCCTACAGTTCTTTTTTTTTTTTGTTTTCACAGCAGCCACAGCCTGAGTAGAAAAGTATGTCCCCTACCAGCATGCTGCAGAGTGGGACCATCCCTGTGGGAAAGTAGTAATCAGAGCCTGAGCTGTCCAATTAGAAGGGATAATGAGCTTTGCTGAATCCTAAGCTAGAAGTCTGGCTCAGTATTGGGCACGTCCAACCTCTGCTTCTGTACAGAGAGCAATGGTACTTTTTCTATAGCAAGCTGCCACGGACAGGCTTTTCTACTTGTAGCTGCTTTAGATAAAAATGAACTGTAAGATATTGCGCACAATTTTGTGTTGATACCTGTAAAATGTTTAGCTGGTTTAAACAGTGTTTACTTGGACTGTAAAGGGTTTAGATTGCATGTGCATTATTCAGGTAGTGGAGTGTTAAAAGTACAGCTGTACAAATGACATTGATCCACTCTCCCTACCCCTCCTGGACTAATCTATACTAGAACAGCTGCATCGTCCTCTTACCCATTACCCTCTCTGGACCACTTATGTCTATGCTTAGAGGCCTCCTAGCCTTGTAAAGAGCTGTCGCATAAAAATCTATAAAAAAAAGTTATGAGAGCTCATTGAGTCTGATGTTAATCTGATGTGGATGTGTGTGTGTCCATGTCCAAATGACATTCCTTTGCACCAACAGAGGTGCCCGCGGCATGCACCAACATGCATTGTGGTGCAGTGTGCTGCAAAAAAAAAGTCCCTGCAAAGCACACCCATTGGAACATGTGTTGGGGTGCCATTCCGATCTTTAATTCTCACACTAATATTATACTGTGTAAAGTTGATCCAGGGAATATCAGATTTCCTTTTGGGGATCAGGAAATAAGTTTTTCCCCACTGGAGCAAATTGGACCATGCTTTTTTTTTCCTTGCCTTCCTCTGGATCAACTGTGGGTATAAGGATTGTGTATATGTAGGTTTTCAATTGACGTGTTTTTTTTTTTTTCTCTGTTATTTGAACAGGATGGACTTGCTCCTTTAAAGCATTTGTTACCCCCAATGCGTTATATTCCTGATACGTGCCTGCTGTACCATGTACTTGTATGAAAAAGTCTCCTGTTCTCTATGTATTCCTCTGTGTGAAATCCATGGTGTTCCTGCCAATCCCCAAGCAGGAGAACAAACCGTGGTAAGTTCTCTGGCTATGCTGGAAACTCAGCCTTCTCGCCTCCAATGATCAGTCTTGTCCTGACACACCCCTGCTGCACAGCCATTTACCAGGAATCTCAGTGTGCTGCTGCCCCCCCCCCCCAGCTTTTATGCAGCTGAGAACAGAGGGATGTGATCACTTATTAAAAAAAGGGGGGGGGGGGGGCGAGAAAGGTATTTAAAAAGTGTGCCATGCAGTTAATAAGATTAGTGACAGAGTGAGAGAAAAACAAGCCTAAACACAACAGTATAATGTTCTCATGCTTCACTTTGTGATATACAAATGCACATTTTCCCTCCTTATAGATAAACAATACCGGATAATATGTACAGATGTCTTATTTGTATTGTGACAAGATCATAATCCTTTAAATCCTCTATGCTGCTCAAATCATTTCAGCAAATATTGCAGCACCTTTAACTAAAGACTTGACTCGCCCTGCAAGTGTACTCGTTTTACGTTTTTTTTTTTTTAGATTGCGTGCATCTTGATTTAAAGGCTACTTTCACACTGAGGCGCTTTACAGGTAGCGCCTCAAAAGTCCAGCTCAATCCACCCCAATGTGAAAGCCCTGAGTGCTTTCACACTGGGGTGGTGCGCTTGCAGGACGTTACAAAAAGTCCTGCAAGCCGCATTTTTGGGGCAGTGCGGTGAGTGGCGATATACCGCTCCTCCACCGCCCCAATCCATTGAAGACAATGGGAAGTGCTTCTGAAGCAGCTGCACACCACCTCGTTAGCGCAGCACGCCAGCACTTTTAACTCAGTTTTAACCCCGTGAGGGGTTAAAAGCGCTGCGCACCCGCCTGCATAGCGGCGCCGTAGCGCCTCTATAACAGCAGTAAATTCTGCTGAAACTATCGGGGATTTACCGCTACAGCCCGCCACAGTGTGAAAGTACACAAAGAAAGCATACCTCCACTCTTAAAAGTAAAGTGTGATCAAAATACTTTGATCCACAGGCTGGATTCATGTGAATTGAGTTTGTTTCTAAGGTACTTATCAAGAGCCCCTTCTTTGGACTATACAAGCCCTGACTACTCTTGACTACCATGCTGTCTTTATGGTGACTTACTCACATTGGGTCTGGGTGGTTCCCCATTAGGAAATTGGTAGCCTTTTATTTTTAGATTATGTGGACAAAACCATTGGCTGTTTCCTGAATGTACCTGAATTTTCCACCCGAGAGGCAGTGGTTTCACCTTGGCTAACTCATTTGCACCTCTATGGGCAACGTACACATGCTATGAATTCCAGTCTACCCTACTGGCTGATCTTAGGAGTGGGTTCTAGTATATGGATTCTCATGTTCTGAAGAAGTCCATAAATGTGTCGAGTCCACATGTGAACAGTAATCAGATTCTTTGCATGTTTTGAACACATTTTTTCAATGGTACATAATAAAGTTGGTTTTTATGGTACTCTGTTCCTCTATTATATGTCCACACAAAGTCCATGACTACATATTCTATTCATAGTTGTACATAATTTGATTAGCACTGTGGCTCTTTCAGAGCTGGAGTTCTGAATTCACAATTAAACGGAGCCCTAAATGCATAGAGTTTGCATATTTTTACTATGTCTGAGGGGTTTTCATTAGATATCCTAGTTTCTTTCAACTGCCCCAAAAGCGATTCTAAATAAGATCGCCAGGGATATTACATCCTCAGCTCTCAGTGTATGGATACATTTGCCTGGTAAACTTGTCCCATGTAATAGCTCATATTCTAAAAATTTTAAATGCCCAGGCATAAAATAAACCTCTCACTGTTTTGTTCTTCAACATTTTAAGGAAAGACTTGAACAGGCCATGCTGTGCATGGCAACCAATCAGTTTCTATCTTCAACATATGGTTATAGTTAAAATAGGTGCATAAGGTACTTTTTTGCCATGTTTGTCACACTTCTTGCCACCCACTGAAATGAATAAGGGGGGGGGTCTGCACTGATAAACAATCAGAGCAGACCCCCCGTCGGGAGAGCCACCTCTCTGCAGACACGAGTAGAGGAAAAGCCGATATATGGCTCTTCCCGTTTACCACATGATCAGCTGTGATGAATCATGGCTGATCACAGTGTAAAGAGCTTCGGACAGAAGCTCTTTACCACGATCGGAGATGCGGTGTGTCACGCTGACACACCACACTACCGATCGCCGCGCGCCAGCTTGTTATCCTGCTGGATGCCATGTCAGGATAACTGAACCACTTCCCAGCCGTCATTCTACATATGGCTGTAGGGAAGTGGTTAAAAAATAATAATAAAAGCACATATTTTTGCAGGTTAAAAAAAAATGTGCATTTATTATTATTATTTTTTTTTTTTTACTTGGAGCCTTAACAGCATTGCATCCATGATCAGAAGATCGCGGGGGCCATGCAGGACTTCACAGTGTATCTGTCTGCTTGTACAGACAGGCAGATACACACTGACAGGAAGAGACAATGAACTACCAGAGCGCTCAGCAGCGCCATGGTAGTCCATTAAAACTACAAGCTGATAGCCGCAAGGGCTGTTGGAACTTATTATTATACAGGATTTATATAGCGCCAACAGTTTCCGCAGCGCTTTACAATAAAGAAGGGACACAGTACAATTACAATACAGAAGGAATAGGAGGGCCCTGCTCGTTCCCATTCACAGAGGACTGTGAATGAATGACATGGCTGGGGCGTTATTTTCAAACAGTGACAGCGGGCGCCCGGAGAAGATGCCCACATTGCCACAAAGGGAAGAGGCTGCAGCTGCTGGAAAATGTTACATCTTCCACCCTAAAAACAGGTAGAATATTTAATACGTTCAAAAAGGTGATCTTATCCTTTATAGCATTATTACACCCAAATCCAAAAAGTTAATATCATTTTAACGTTTTCCCTCTGTCTTCACGTGGTGATCCAGCCAGTACTACACCACCTGTATTAGAATGCCTCCCATATGGGATGAAGGAGCACAGGGGTACCTTTGGATAACAGTGGTGTGTTAGATGGACTAGCAGTTGAAGCCAAACTCCAGAAACAAATTAGCTTGGTTCGTGAAAGGCCAGCTTTGTATGATTCTTCAAATGCAAACTACAAGGACCACAGAAAAAAGGATGCAGCATGGTTTGAAGTTGCCACAGGAGTTCTGTCACACACTTCCCCTTTTTGATTGGTCAAGGCCAATTGCAGTACATTAAAATCACAACAAATCTCACTGAAGTCTTATCAAATCTTTACAAATCTCACAGAAGTAGCGCTGAAGTAGTACTAAATCGGGCTTTAAATCGCACTACTTTAAAATCATACCCGGTGTGACCGCAGGCTAACTGGCAAGATCATCAGGTGAAAATAAAGCCTAAAAAAGGAAATTAATGCAGTCATCACATCTAAGAATTGGTAAGCTGCAATATAATAAATGTTTGCTTTTGGGTTTAATAGGTAACTCCACTTTCGCGGGAGAAAAAAAAAAACGCAAATAAAAAATATATAATATAATATACACAATTGCCAAACACGTCATATTGTAGTGTTATTACAAACTACCTTTCCTTTTCAATCTGCAGCTCTGTAGTTTTCTGGAAAATGCAATGCAATATGGCTACCTGGAGGCATTCTGTACACAGATGGTATACAGAACACACCCCAGATATGTCTTTTCTTGGTTGTGAGATTGGCTCACTGATAAAAGTCAGATTTTGGTATACCCTACAAAAAAAAAATAATTTTTGGAGAGATATTCCCAAAGGGAAATCACGTCTAAAGGGATGCAGACCCTGCCACTTTCCCCACTACAGCCCTGCAAGATTTAGAATTATAAAATCTCTCCCATGCAGATTCACTCTGCACATGGACACAACAAAAGGGAGGAATCTGCTACAAAGTTTGTTAAAATCCCTGCAATGTACATTGATCACCCAGAGGGGATTGTTTTTTTTTACTCAATGAAAGCAGAGTTACTCTTTAAGGCCATATGCACACTGGGCCTATAGCGCATGTACATCCAATCCCAGGTTTTTGTGTATCCGTGAGAGACAGGTAATCCAGTCCATACGTGCAACCTGTCAAAAGTCTAGGACAGGCTGAAATATGTTGAAGGTATACTGCATTCCACACATGTCCCAAAACTGGAATAGCCCTTGATACATAATCCAGCTGCAGCATATTTCAGCCTTGTTATAGACTGGCAGCTGCAGGAAGAGGGGCAGAACAATGCACCTGTGCCTCCTTGGCTCATGGAAGTTCCAGGATTGGACGCATAGGGGCTACACACCCAGTGTATGTGGACTTAAAGGTGATGTGATACAAACCGATGTATTTCAAGAGATTTACTGGTGCAACTGAGCTTTATTCATGGAGTATAATAAAAAAATATACAAAAACACCTCACATTTTCAAAAAGTGACTTACGAGTGTCCTGTGGCCGGAATAAAGTATATACAGCAGTGGACTCTGCTGTCTGGAATTCTCTTCTTACGGTTGATGTTCACCTCTTCCTGTAGGTACTTCTCATACTGGTCATTAATGAACTTCATAATGGGCATCCAGCTACAGAGATAATTACATGAAATAAATATAGGAACCATAGAAAACTATGCCAAGACATTTTACAAATAAATAAACATTTTTATTTGATAAGCCATCTTTTCAACAGTTAAAGAACATAAAAATATATTTTTTTTATCAAGTCTGTTTTGTAAAAGTGCCAAAATATACAACTAGATGCTTATTAAGATGTTTCACACTAAGGCTCCATGCACACTGGGCGCTCTCTGGGCATCCGGTAGGAGACGCTGCTTAGAAAACATTCTTTTGTAAGCAGCGTTTATCGGCGTCTGTTTTTTTGCGCGTTTTTTTTTTTTTTTTGTACTTCATTAGCTTCCACTGACTACAAAAAACGCCAGCCGCCGATAAACGGCGTTTATGAGCATTTACCGGCGTCCAGCGTTTTTTGTGGTCAGAAGAACGACTTTTGAACACCTATTCATGGCGTCCAGATAACAGCCCAAAAACGCCACTGCAGTTAAACGACAATTAACGTCTACGTGTGCATGGACACATAGGATAACATAAAGGGGCGTTTTTGGGCTATTAAAATAAATGCCCAAATGACCAAAAACGGTCATTTATCAGCTACAGTGTGCATGAGCCCTAAAGGTGGCAACGATTATAATGAATGGATGTACATAAATCTGCAAACAGGAGATGACTGTTCCTTTATCTGGACAGTGTGGTCAGATATGAAAATGATTTAGGTCTGTGGGTACTCGACAATCTCTCTGAACACTTGCCCTCTGACTGGTCTGGGAAGATCCAATAACTACATGCTTGTTCATTCTAGAAGTCTAAAGAAATACTGTTTTTTTTGGTTGGATCTTTCAATCATCTCATGTCTAGGGGTACCTTAAGTAGAACTCCAGGCAAACAACTAGTTTTACAGCTAAAATTCATACATGGGACTGTTTTACCCAGAGTTCTGCGAATGAACTAAAAGTCCCGACAGCCTTTGCGGCTTGCAGTTCCCAATGAACTACCACGGCGCCGTTGCGTGCTGTGTTAATTCACTGAGTTTTCCTGTCAATGTGAAACGATGTACGGGCAGCCAGCTTACACTGACAGTCTGCAGGAGACTTGCATGGCATTAGATCTGATGGTGCAATGCTTTCTAGGCTCCTAAAAAAAAAAATGCCGGCAAAAAAAATGTGCATCTATTTTTTTTAAAAAGTGAAAGTATCCTTTAAAGCAGACCTGAAGCTGGAAACACTCTGGGTTTGCCTAGGCCCTATCATTTACCAAAAGCAGCAGCTAGTGCCAAAATACTTACTTGCAACCTGTATCAGTCTACCTCCAGGTCTCCTGAAACTCTGCTACTTCCTGCCTAAAGCCGCATTGATGGGACAGGAAATGTGAATGACAGGGCCACTGACTGGCTCCCTATGACCTACATTTCCAATCCCTCCGCCATGATCTTAAGCAGTAAATGTCAGGATTTTAGGGAGGCTCTTCAAAATTGCAGTTAAGTATTGGGGCACATCTTTATAACTATAATATACTGAGCATAGGGAGCAAATGGATTTCAAAGTCAGTTTCTGACTATAGGTCTGCATTAAAGACAAAGTCTGTTTCTACTAACATCCCCCCCCCCACACACACACACATAATGAAGGATCAGTGCGGACTGTATCCTCATCCCACCTGCAGCCTGACTGATCTCAGAACAGGTATTCACATAAGCATATGTCGACTTTGTTCCCAATTCCTCAACTTCCCTGAATTTGTGACCCACCCACCTAGAGCGACTCTGTGGTACCACAATGGGCACTCTCGTTGGACAATGGGCTAGCTTAGGTAACTCCAGCTCTTAGCAGCAAAGTGAAGGCAATAAGAAGCACTATACGGAGCAGGTTAGGAAGGCCTCTTGCATTTGAAAGTTTAAAATGGTATACAGGTGCAAGGCCGTCATGGCTGAAATGCGTTAACATCTGCTGTACCTACCTGTTTTTTATTGGGTATCAATAAATTTGAAATGATTGAAGAGCATGTATGGAGTTGCTGATCATCTTTTACGGATTATCGTGTTGGCAGCTGAGCGACTGCTTATCCTGCACGCGTCAGCTCAGGGGAACATTCAGATGATTTGGGGTAGTAGTACCTTTTTCTTTCTTTTTGTTGCACTTTAAGAAATGGTTAACTTACCAGTTTTCATTATTAATGTGGTCACCAAATCCAGGAGTGTCTATGACTGTCAGTTTCATCCGAACCCCTTTTTCTTCAATTTCTAAAAGGAAATCACAGGGTATCACATTAGATAAAATGAGTTTATGGTTTCAAGAAGAAAAATCTGTTTGATATAGGTCATGGAACAAAGCATTTATCACCACACGGTCCTCTGCTATACTGAAGCCTGTTGAGAGGAACATCATGCACATTACTCTCCAGTCTTCTTTATTAATTCCAAGTTTATAAAATGTATCTTTCTTACTGACTTCTAAAAACGGTTTATTCCAAAGAACAGACGTGTGCAAACCTTAACTATGTGAGAAAACACAAATCTTCCTTTATAGGGGGGCACTGACAGTTGCCTAAAATTATAGGGAATGACACTTATCGATAACTCTTTTTGCAGTGGTCCACCACAACAGCCCATAGCTAAGAGATTATATCCACCTACCTAGTTGTCAGGGCTGGGCTCAGCCATCCCTTCTCAGAGATCAGGTTGCTCAGCTGTCGGTTAATTGCCAGTACTCTTCATTTCACAGTGGTTCACCTTCAGTGATCATTTCCTGCTTGTCAGCCAGCCCCTTCTGGTTATTTAAACTGCCTAGTTCATTTCTCTGTGCCTTCGCCTTGGTCAACATATCTAGAGACTCTCTCCAGTGTTCCTGTTGAAGACTTGCCTGGCTGACGTCTCTTCTGGTTCCTGATCCTGTCTGCTGCCTCCGACTACGCTGATCTCTGGCTCCCTGATTTCCTGGCTTGTTCCGACTACACGATTTGGCTACCGAACCCTGGCTATCTTTTGCTTAGGTCTACCAGTTGGACCATGTTTACCATTTTATTAAAAGGTGTGATTTTTATTGCATTTTCTGTATCTGTCTGTTTCATGGTTCCTGACACTACTGGAACAGAAAGAAGGGAGTTAGGCTGCATGCACATGGCCATATTAAAATACGCTTATTTACAATGGATCTTTCTGCCAGGACTGGGTGGAATATTCATTTACTCTAGCCACTAGAATGAATTTATGCATTTAGGCACGTATTTGTGTAAATTATGCCAATAAGCACCTCTCGGAACAATGCCTGGGCCATTTTTTATGCCCTTCAACATAGTTCTAGTAAAACCCTTATCTTAAAAGGTCAAACCATGCATGGACACCTTGATTAAAATAGAGCTGCGTTCAGAGGTGTTCAGAGGCCTAACAAAAAAAAGAAATGAAAAATTACTCTAAAAGCAGAGTTTTTATTGCCTGTGTACATGTGGCCTTCATTGAATTCCAGGAGTTCAGCTACTTTCTAAAAACTGCAGGCACTCCGCAAGTTAAACCTAACAAAGCTCCTTCCACCTGGAAGATTTCTCTCTAAATATTCACACCTGAAAGGTTTATTGTGCTCCAGGAAGATAATTTCTCCAATGCTACGCACTGTGGTCTCAGTTCCTTCAAGAGCTGAGTCACTGGGGATGCCAAGTCTGCCCCATTCCTTCCTTTTGCCCATTCACAGAAGTCTTTGTATGTGAACTCATTCAGAAAATACAAAGGCTTCTGTGAATGGGCAGCAGAGGGGAGGGGCAAGCATAGCTGCTGTGTGAGATTCTCTTCTCTCACAGCCAGTGTATTCTCCGGGACTGCAATAAACCATTACATAAGTAATAGAGATAAGTCATAAAGGTGATATGCACCTAATTGGACCTTTCAGTGTGCCTTCATGTTTTGCAAAGTTGCTGGGAATCAGCTTTAAAGTTCCTTGTCTACCATGCATCTCAATAGTTTCTAGAGGTACAAGTACAATAAATAACTCAAATGTCATAATGACTGCTATACATTTGGGGGATGTCATGGAGCACGCCTGGAAAAACAATTACTATTCCTCATTTCAAGATTATCTTCCAAAACATCTGAAAACTAAGGGAAATCCCAGAGAACAGCCGGGTTAGGATACCCAGCATATCCTTTAATGCAGCTCCTAGAGAAGGTATGAAAGCTGCTAAACCAATTATGTAGTCTACTAATCCAAGGGCAAGGGTAACCTGTCCCTGAGAACGGAAGCTGCACAGTTATACAACTGAAAAGGTCATGGCTGACCTGTGCATATACTGTATAATCAGAATATCTGAGTGTGGTCATATTGGAAGAGGTATCAATAGTCAAATCGGATATTCATTCTTCTCCCCTTTAGAGATGTCAAAGGGAAAATCTGTGGAAAAAATTATGCCTGCCACCAAGAACAAATAAAACTGCACCACTGCCTGCCAAGACTTCTGGATAAGCGCTGTTTCCCAACGTCCATGTCACAAGGTTAACACCTGCAATGTTTTGAACTCGCAAAACTAGAGCCCATATCAAACTTTTCTCTACTCTGTAAGGATCTGCATTACCTTCATCCAAAGGGTATGCAGATACATGTCCACAGAGAGGTGCGGGGCGTATTATATACATCCCTTCTAATTCTAAAAGTTAAATACACCTTACCATCTATGACCTTGCATTGTTTCTCTTCTCTTCATATCTCCTTTTCATTGCAATAACCTGGTGATGGGCTTTTTATCTTAAAGTGACAACAGTCCTTGGAATATTTCCTTAGCTGAAGCAATGTTGTCACCCTAGGGTTCCAAACGCTCCCGGTAAAGCATGCCTACTGATTACACATTCAGCATCTGCACTGTCCACCACCACTGATTGACTGCTGCTTCAAGGATATGTAATGGCTGCATGTTTTTTAATGCTGTACTTTACATCATCAATAAGAGATGTGCGCCCACCTCTGAGCTGTGAATATATAAAGCAGCCTTAGGGAGTGAATTTAGAAGTAGAGAAGGTACATTTACTAAATCTTAATAAAAAAGGAGGAGATCAACTCAAGGGGACACAAATTATTATCATATACATTGTTTGGGAAGGTTGTTATACTTTAAAGGAGAAGTATAGCCAAAGCTCATTTGGCTATACTTCTCCTATGGATCACAAGAGTGCAATTCATTTTGCACTCATGTGACCCGTTTTCAGCAGAGAGTGGACTGACGTCCTGAGATGGCCGCTCCCGCCCCCCTCCAGAGCTCAGCGCTCCAGTGAGCGAGGAGGGAGAAGAGCGGAGAGCTGTGAGTGACAGTCTACAGTTCTCTGATAACTGAGCTGTGAGAACCGAGCCATCTGCGGTGTTCGATCGCTCGGTTCTCAGTTCAGAGGCGCCGGGGGACAGATGCAGCATCGGACCCATGCTGCATCTATCTAGGTGAGTATGAATAGGGAAAAAAATACCTTTACCTCTCTTTTAAATATTCTGCTTCACTTCGGCTTTAAGTCACCGAACAACCAGGTTATAGTGGTAGCAAATGCGCGCTCCATTTCTCATATTATAAATATATATATATAATCAGTTTTTTTACCGAAGAGTACCAATACGTATACTCAAGTACTTGCCAATACCAATTACAGATACATTTGCAGTGCGATTCCTATCCAAATCACATGCAGTTTCCTGCTCTGCTCCTGTGTGAACCAAGCTCACTATGACAAGCTTGGAATCGCACCTGTTTAAATCACATGTAATTCTTTGCAGTGCAATTTGCGTCCATTCATTCTGCATAGGCTCAAATCACACCGCAAAGGTATCGGAGCATACCTAAAACCTATTCCTTTGCAGTGTGATTTGAGCTCATACTTCTGCAACTGTTAATATCGCTATTGGTGCAACCCTCTATATAAGTACATCAGACATTAGGACAAAGGGCTTCCTGGTGGAAACTCTTCCCCTACTCAATACGCTACAGTACCAGAAACAAATAAGACTATGAAATTAAGAGAATGCACTAAAGTAGCTAGATGTACATATGAAGGTGGAAAAAGTTAAGTCCATAAAGTAAAAGAAAAATATCAAGGAAAAAAAAAATGTACAGTTGTGTTCAAAATTATTCAACCCCCAATGCTGTAAATGGTTTTAGGGAATTTAGTGTACATTTGTAATTGTATTCTGAATGAAATCCTACAAGGACTTCTTAAAGAACCATATGCAACTAAAATGACATCAATTAGTTTTGTAATACAGTAGTAAATGTTTCTTTTGTGAATTCTTCATTGACATAATTATTCAACCCCTTAAAGACTACCACTCTGAAGAACAGAGGTTCAATGAAGTGTTTTCAATCAGGCATTGAAAACACCTGTGGATATCAGGGAGCAAAGAAGTCTTCTTAAGTGTTTTCTTTGTAAATGATGACATAATGTTTTGATTAACTACAGTAAAATCAACGTATACCAAGAAATTCTTCAGGAACATCCTAAAGTAAGTCTTATGTTAATGTTTACATGTGATTTAAGGGATTTTGG
>BLSH010482030.1:1094119-1132857 GCA_018402905.1 Glandirana rugosa | reverse complement strand
ATTTATCGTTTCATACATTGATCTCATATCACTTTTGGACATATAATATTGTGCATTTCCTCAATTTCAACGTTTCTGTGACTGGACCGACGTCGTAATATGAATGGACAGGCGGCCGGGTACACGATTTTTGGTGACATCGTTTCGAGGACTACCATTTGTCTAAGCAGAAGACTTCGACCAGCTTATCTCGTCACAAAGAGTTGGAAAATGATGGAGGGGGGTTATCCTGAGGGAGGGGGGTCTGCACTGATGGAGTGGGGTGGTTTATCATGAGGGGGTCTGTACTGATGAAGGAGGGGGGATTTATCCTGAGGGGGGTCTGCAGGGGTACTTAGAAAATTTTTTTAGACCTGCAGGGGTACTTCACCGTAAAAGGTTGAGAAACACTGCTCTATTCGACCAGCTTCAGAAGACGAATCTGTTTACCATCAGGAGCTTTGCTACAGTGGTTTTTAGCACATGGGCCGGCGGACAGGTAAGTATAATGCTGCAGCCAGGTCAGTGTCTTTGCAACTTTAACTCCTTTACGTGTTATAATATACAGGTTTTCACTATACTCTAGTTACATACTTTGCTATTTAGGTGATGCCACTGCATATGAAGTATGCATTTTCAGTGGATATGAATAAAGCACAAGAACCAAAGCAATTTTGTAAAACTGCTTTCATGGGAATCTTAATTCAATGAGTGGTCCAATGGGAGTCACAATTTTATTCGGTTTTTTTTTTTTTGCTTCACCAATATGTGGATAAAGATGCTCACCAACCACCATGATGTTCAGCTCAAACCCTTGCTTCATTGCCTTTTTCCTCATCTGCTCCAAAATGGCATCTATTCCCACATATCCAAAATCTGTGGGCGGCTTCTCCCCTACACCTCGGGTGGGAAGGGGCTGCTTCACCCCTGCGTCTCTGATAATGTCGGTCATGTTGGCAGCGTACGGCTGAGTGTCCTCAATAACTGTTGGAGAAAACCAAAAGAAAAAAAGGTAAGTATTGTGGTTAAATCTGTAGGAACACATTTGGATGTAACAAAATGTAATTTACTTTAAAGTCTGGGTCATACAGAACTCCTTTTAGAGCAACCATACTTTAAAAGGATAAGTTCACCTTTTGTAACACGTTACATCCATGTTCAGGGTGTAACATGCAACATGTTACAGATGTAGCCCCCTCGATTTGACAGCGAGTGGGGGATCTTCTCTCCCCGCTCACTGTTACAATCCAAAGAAAACGCAGCCAGATGGGGCTCCGCCTGCTCACCGGGCCTGGTCATTCATTCAGTGTTCTGTGAATGAATGAACTACAACTACCGATATCCTTTGCAAGTGTCAGCTTGTAGTTCTCAATGAATTACCAGGGCACTGTTGATCGCTCTAGGTAGTTTATTGAGCTGCCTGCCCATATCGGAGGTACAGGCAGACAGCTCCAGTCTGCAGGACCGTGGCATTACACCCATGACCTGCTGATTGTGGGTGCAATGCTTTAAAGGGGTCCTAACAAAAAAAGAAAAAAATCATATATTTCTATACCTGCCAAGAAAAAAAAAATGTGGATTTATTTATTTATTTTTTTTTGGAAGGTGAACTTATGCTTTAAAGTGGAACTCCAGGCAAATATCTCAGTGGTTGAAATACACATATGGTTACAGTTTTTTCCTGGGAAAGGATCTGACATTTTGGCCAGCTATTCATGCGATACCATACACCTCTGATAGTCAGTAAGAGGACTTTGCTGCTTCCTGATTTAGTATTATTGCATCCAGGGTCAACTTCCTGCTCGCTAGACAGAGGCGATGATCCCATTTCACAGTCCAATGGGGAAGCAGAAAAAGTGATAAGGAAGCTGAATGGCTCAACCAGGAATAGGACTTGACTAAAGTGCAACTGAACTTTCAGTTTAAATTACTTAAAAACTTTCCAAATGCATCAAAACAAGACAGTGTGCAAAGTCTTAGGCTACTTTCATACCGGAACGTTTTTCAGGCGCTGCGGTGCTAAAAACTCTCCCCCCATTCTCCTCAGTGTGAAAACCAGAGTGCTTTCATACTGGGGCGGTGCGCTTTGTAAGAAAAGTCCTGCAAGCCGCATCTTTGGGGCGGTGCGGTGAGCGGTGTGTACACAGCTTCTAGACTGCCCCCTCCATTGAAAGCAATGGACGGTGCTCCCGAAGTGGCTGTACACCGCCTCAGAAGCCCCGATCGGCCGTGCTTTTAACCCCTTCTTGGCAGTTAAAAGCGCCCCGCTTCTGCATGCATAGCGGCACCGTAGCACCGCTATAATCGCGGTAAAATGCGCCGCTAACTAGCGGCGCTTTACCGCTACCGCCCCTCCCCAATGTGAAAGAAACCTTAAAGTTTAACAGTCAACCATAGCCCAAGTAGAAAAGCCTGTTCCCTGCCACCATGCTGTAAACAGAGAGGAAGCAGTGATCTCATTGTAGAGGTCTGACATACCTCTAACCAGGTCAGAGCCAGGGATCTCCAATTAGCTGTGCTACAGGTCTATCTAAGAAGGGGGTGTGTTGGATCTCTGCACTGAGGTCACTGTTTCCACACAGAGAACAAGGGCCCCACTCTACAGCATGCTGGCAGGACACAGGTTTTTTTTACTCAGGCTGTGGCTGCTTTAGAAAGAAAAGAACTGTTAGGCTAGGTTCACACTTGTCTACACAGTAAAACACATTGCTAGTGTCAGTGTCAGCTCCAGCAGGGAGTGGCGTGATGCGAACATTAGTGTATCACACTTTTTTTTTTATATATGTAATTTGTAGTGCCGCTTCATTCTTGTTAATGCACAGCAGTGCAGTGCATTAAGCTGTTGTGCAAGGACATGAGGTGGCATGATGCATGCTTTTGCACTGAACACACATCAGCGTTCTGGTGTGAATGGGGCACTTGGAAATCAAATTGTTTCTATTTGTTCTAGTGGTAATCTGCGTTAATCCAGTGCAGAAAAAAATAAAAGGACACAACACCTCAAAGAGGAGTTCTGCCTGGGGGAAAGAAATTAAAAGTCAGCAGTTACAAATACTGTAGCTGCTGACTTTTAATATATGGACACTTACCTGTCAAGGGAGCCCGGGATGTCGGCACCCCAGCCGATTTTCGGATCGACTCCCAGGTGCTGCTGCCACCATTCCTGGTAAAGGAAATTGCCAGTGAAGCCTTTCTGCTTCACAGCCAGTTCCCTACTGTGCATGTGCGAAGCACGCTGTGCTATCTTATTGGCCCGGCGGTGGAGGAAGGGGGCAGAACTTCTGAGGGACGGCGCCACAGCACAGTCTCTCGGAGGTGGGGAAGGTTACCTGTCAAAAACAGGTACCTTTTCCCCTTCCCCCCGAAAGGTGCCAAATGTGGCAACGGATGGGGGGGGGGGGGGGGTTGAGGAAGCAGATAAGCAGAGGTTCCACCTTTGGCTTTATGTGCTGGTTCACATCTATGCGGCTTCAAAGTTGCGCGACTAAAAGCCGACATCCTGCGTGACTTTATTGCGGCTTGATTGTGACTTCATTGACAGAAGTCAATGCAAGTCACGATGTAGTCACCCAAAAGTAGTGCAGGAACCTTTTTCTGAGTTGCACCGATTAGAACGCTTCCATTGCAGTTAATGAGGTACACATTGTCATGCAACTTTGAACTCTGAAGTCGCATGCAGTGTGAACCGGCACTTCGTTTTGATGCACTTGAATTGCATTTAGCATGACTGAAACCAACAACTCATTGGGCTTTAATTGGGAACTAAGCACCTCCCCTGTCCATCTCTGCAGTGAGGAACACGTGTGCAAGTCACATGAATTTTACAAACCCAAAAAAGGTTTTGAATTTCAAATGTGCATTTAGCGGGTAATGGCTTTAACTACACAGCAGCAGTCCTACGGAGCTCCTATCAGCTGCTCATTAATCTGCAAGCCTGTCCAACAATGAGCACTCATGATTAAGAATCTGGCCAGCCAAAGCAGGATGTGGTAATGAAGGTCAATGAGAAGTAGAAGAGGTTGATGACAGTATAAGGGCTGATCTGAGAAGCGTGCTGTCACCCGATTCACATTCTGTATATTTACCCAACAAGTTCTTACACAGATTTATTGGCTGCTTCCAGGTAAAGAGAACATTTACCATCACTGAAATTACATTTTGTACATTCATCTCATAATTTAGTGCTGATTGGGAGATTTTTACAAATAAGCCATTAAAGATGTGCTGCTGGAGGCAACGTTTACTCTGACAATAGTATTATGAATGGGAAATATTACTGTAGTATGACATTTACATCAGTCATTATGGGGTGGCTTCCTGTTCCATACTGAGACTGTTATTTTAGATTAGTAAATGCAAACTCTAGTGTACACGGAAAAATGTTTTCAGTGAGCTAAAGCACAAGCTTGCACTAGAATGGAGAAGCGAAGCACAATCATTGTGTAGCACTACTAAACCGGAAGCAGAATCTGCCAACATAATAGGCATACATGGCCACCCTCATGCAAAGATGTTTGCAATTCTAAGAACCAGATGCAATGCAAGTATTTCCCAGCATGATCCAAAAGCTCAGTGATGGCTCTGAAGGGTTACATTCACCTTGCCATTGAAAATTAATAGCAATACAGAGCACCAACGCATGTATGGTGCACTGCTGTATTCTGCAATACAGAGGTATGAATGGGCCCTAACAATTACTTTATTGTTGTGGCATATTACACTTAGAACAGGGTTTCATGGAACCCTAGAGTTCCTCCAGAGGTTGCAAGGGGTTCCTTGAGCAATGGTCAATTTCTACCTCTCAGATAAATTCCCAATGATACTATTGATATTTTTGGCTATCTGTAAGGGGGTAATTCTTCCCAATGACCACAAGTGTAAGGAGCATTCTTCCCATTGACCATCACACTAATGTATCATGAGTTGTAGATTTCTAATTTTTAGCAGGGGTTCCCCGAGACTGGAGAATTATTTCAAGGGTCCCTCTGTGTTGAAAAGATTGAGAAAGGCTGACTTAGAACATCAATGTATACATTGTTTGGTTTTATTTGGTTGTAGGGAACGTATCGTAAATTTGTATGTATTTATTAGCTCTTAATTATGGCCTGGCCTAAAAAAACCCACAAAACAAAAAAACCCCAAAATGTAAGAATATACAGTTTGTCAAGTAATGATGAAATATTGCAGATTAATATTATGCTGGATGGAGCTCCAGCCACCAGATGGAGCTCTAGTTTTCTTTTCTCATACTCTGATTTCAGCTGTGCTAAAAGAACTCAACCCAATTATTGAGGGAATTCCCCCTTACTTCCTTTTGGGGCAGGAAACGATAGAACATCTCAACTGGGACAGAGACAATAAGGCCTCGTACAAATGGGCGTATCTTTGAAAATAAACAAAACGTCGGGCCCGACGTCAAGGAAAAAAAATTGGCGTTTTTCGGCGTTATGCATCGGCGTTAGTGAGCGTCGGCGTCAATAGGCGTTTTTTTTAAAAAATCATCCCTCTGCTATTTTTCAACCTAAAAACGTCGGCGTCAAAAAACGCCAGAAAACGCCGGTACAATATTAGCTGGCGTTTGTTGGCGTCGGCGTCAAAAAATGCCAAAACATTACAGCCTCAGAACATGATGGCCGTGGGTTCTACTTTCAGCTCACTAACGCCGACGCCATCTACAGCTCAAAAATGCCAATGTTTTTATGGGGCCATTGACTAACATGGAGAGCTGCAAAAAATGCCAGAAAACGCCGTCAAAAAACGTCCGTGTGTATGAGGCCTAAAAGGCAGCTTCAGGCTAAGCCGCTGCTCTTTGGCCGCAGTGCAGTGCACCCGCAGTTTTCATACGGGTTTGCTGCACTTTCCTATAGACTATTATGTCCGGCAGTTTTGATGCACTTTCAGAAAGCACATCAAAACCACAGTACCTAATAGACGTCTATAGGGGAGCGCAGCTAACTCACCCAAAAACTATGGGCATACTGCTTTGCACCTGCGCTGCAGCCAAAGCGCATCAGGGGCTGTGTAAAAAAGCCCTTACAAAATCCAGTGGAAAAAGGTTTAAATTCCTAATGATGTGGTCTGTGGCCTCCTGTACTGGGGATAACGGCTCCCTTAATTTCAGGTCATAAAGATCGCAAGTAAGGAGAAATATCCCCAAAGGGGTCACAAAACAAAAACCTGAATTTTAAGTTCCTCACTCTTTTCAAAGCTAAACGACTTTGGTTGGAGCTAGGCTGCACTGAGTCATCGATGTTGTAATCAATGCAGTGACTCATCCCTAAAAAATACAATTGACCCCAAACCATTCTAGTTTCCTTTTAAGGGAAGAATTTAAAGTACCACTAAAAATCGTGTATTTAGATTTTTTTTTTAAATTCAATTTCAGATTTGCACCAGAAACACCAACAGGTAGAAGCTGACTGGCAAGAGGTTGACCTCTCTCTTAGATCAGCGAATATTCCTGATTTTGTGTAGAATTTGTCACCTGTGTGCAGGATTACTGGGTAAACCGTTTATTAGTAGTAGAGCGGCACGATTCTGGCTAAAATGAGAGTCACAAATGGTTTTTGCTTAGAATAAAGATTGTGATTCTCTCACAATTCTCGCGGTGTAACATTATCTTTCACATTATACAAAAAAATTGAGCCAACTTTACATTTTTGTTTTTTTAAAACTCATTAAAGTGTATTTTTTCCAAAAAAATTGCGTTTGAAAGACCGCTGCGCAAATACAGTGTGACATAAAATATTGCAGTAACCGCCATTTTATTCTCTAGGGTCTCTGCTAAAAAAAAAAGATATAATCTTTGGGGGTTCCAAGTAATTTTGTAGCAAAACGGTTTTTAACTTGTAAGCAACAAGTGTCAGAAAATGGTTTAGTCTTCAAGTGGTTAAACTGACCTCATTTACAGACCGAAGTTCATCTCTTTGATCTACAATAACTAAATGTTACAAAGTTTCAATTTATCGGTGATAAACTTGGCAGGCTGCCTGTTTTTTTTGACAGCTGTCAGCTGTGAGCAGAGAACGGCTCTGCACTGAATCGGGGAAATGCTGTATTAAAAGGAGTTGTAAAGGCAGAACATTTTTTATCTTAATGCATTCTATGCATTAAGATAAAAAAAACCTTCTGTGTGTAGCAGCCTCCCCAGCACCCCACTAATCACGTACCTGAGTCCCTTCCCTCTGCAGCGATATCCACAAGTGTCTTAGCAGTCCCAAACACTCCTTCTGATTGGCTGAGACAGCAGCGGTGCCATTGGCTCCCGTGGCTGTCAATCAAATTCAGTCAGCCAATCAGAAGAGGGGGCGGAGTCCCGTGTCTGAATGGATACACAGAGCTCTAACTCGGCTCGGGTGCCCCCCTGTAGCAAGCTGCTGGCTGAGGGGGCACTCACCAGAGGGAGGGGCCAGAAGCAGAGAAGAAGGACCTGAGAAGAGGAGGATCCGGGCTGATCTGTGCAAATCCAACTGCACAGAGGAGGCAAGTATAATATGTTCGTTATTTAAAAAAAAAAAAAAAAAAAGCTGTTTGATCCGGTCTCCTCTGATCCTTCCCTTCTTCCACTGTCCCCTAATCATTTCCAGAGCCTTTGGGAGCACTTTGCACATGCTCAGTTTAGTGTGTATTGCTAAAGAGTTTTTTTTTTCTTGGAAAGGTGCATGTGATCAGCACAGAGCCAATCAGCACTGTCCAGATAGAGGGTCAGGGGTCCTGCAGCATCATAGGACAGTTGGAGTAGAATGAAAACTCCTCCTACAAGCTTTAACCACTTCAGCCCCAGAAGGATTTGCCCCCTTCCTGACCAGAGCACTGTGTTGCTTTAACTGACAATTGCACGGTCATGCAACGTTGTACCCAAATATTGGCGTCCTTTTTTTCCCCACAAACAGAGCTTTCTCTTGGTGGTATTTGATCACCTCTGTGCTATAAACAAAAAAAGAGCAACAATTTTGAAATAAATATCCAAATAAAAAAAAAATGTAAAAAAATAATTTCTTCCTCAGTTTAGGCCGATATGTATTCTTCTACGTATGTTTGGTAAATAAAATCGCAATAGGCGTATATTGATTGGGTTGCGCAAAAGTTATTGCATCTACAAACTATGGGAATAGATTTATGGCATTTTTACTATTTTTTTTTTTTTACTAGTAAATGGCCGCGATCTGCGTATTTTAATCGGGACTGCGATATTGCGGTAGACAGATCGGAAACATTTGACACCAATGACATTTATACAGCGATCAGAGCTTTACATAGCCACTGATTATTGTATAAATGTGAAATATGTTGAAATGTGTTGGGTTGATTGGGTGGATATGCAATTCATTAAAAAATATATATTTTTAATGTAATCACGCTTCTTGTGAGGCTAGCAGGCAACATGTTCTAGACTAGGATGGGACCTGTATAGATCAGCAAAAAACTTTTAATCATTGTTTAACCACTTGCTTACTGGGCACTTAAACCCCCCTCCTGCCCAGACCAATTTTCAGCTTTCAGCGCTGTCGCACTTTGAATGACAATTGCGCGGTCATACTACACTGTACCCATATTTTTATAATTTTTTTCACACAAATAGAGCTTTCTTTGGTGGTATTTAATCACTGCTGGGCTTTATATTTTTTGCTAAAAAAACAAAAAATGATCGAAAATTTTGAAAAAAAAAAAAAGTTCATAGTTTGTTATAAAATTTTAAAAATAGGTCATTTTTCTCCTTCATTGATATACGCTGATGAGGCTGCACTGATGGGCACTTACAGGCTGCACTGATATGCTGCACTGATAAGGCGGCACTGATGGGCAATGATGAGGCGGCACTGGTGGGTACTGGTAGACGACACTGATCGGCAGCACTGACGGACACTGGTTGGCAGCACTGATGGGCATTGATAGGCGGCACTGGTCTGTATTGATGTGTGGCATTAGCAGGCACTGATAGGTGGCACTAGAAGGCGGCACTGATGTTCACCTGCAGGTGGCACTGGTGGGCACTGCATAGCAGCAGTGCCTCTCCATGTGCGGGACCAATGTCCAATGTCCCAATGTCTCTGTGCCGGTGATCTGCTTTCTTTTTCCCTCACGCTGACAGTGTGAGGGGAAAAAAAAGCCGAATACCGATCTCTTGTTTACATCACATGATCAGCTGTCATAGGCTGCCAGCTGATCACGTGGTAAGGCGATCTGTGATCAGCCAAATCTCAGACTCGGTGACCACAGAGCGCTCCGTGCGCGGCCTGCAGGGGGCGTGCAGGCAGCTCGTGCATTGGATGTAGTCTATTGATGGCGCCTCGGCAATTCAGACCCTCGCTGTAGCTGTCAATTGGCTACGGAGCGGATCTGAAGTGGTGATCTAAGGACACTAGCGAAAAATCTGGAGGCTCATGGAGTTATATGAATACACTGTGGGCAGTCCAATCTAGGCTCCATTTACACGGGACGCTGTTTCAACCTCCTCTGAACGTTTTATTTGGACAGCTAGAAACCGGCGTCTAAAACGTCCATTTTGCCGCGTTCGGGTCTAAGAGCATTTTTGGGGGGAAAAAAACTGGAAAACGCCTGTAAACTAAACTAAACGCTCCTAGACATGAGTTACCGCGTTTAGGTGCATTTACAAACTGTTTGGCATTTGAAATGCCTCTGAACTGGCGTTTGAACCCATTTTTTTGTGTTACAAAAAAAAGCCTCTAAACTCAAATGCCTGGAAACGACCTTAAACGACCCTGTGTAAATGTACTGATAAGATAACGGAGGAGAGTTCAGGGGCAGCTGAAAAAAACGCCCAAATGCCTCTAAGCCCTGCTTCACAATGACACGATTTGGCATGCGATTTGACATGTCAAATCGCATGTCAAATTTTCAGCAATAGCCCCATCCTAATCGGTGCAACGTTGCACTTGCAGCACTGCACCAATTTCAAAAATAGTTCTTGTACTACTTTTTGCGATTTACAGGTGCGATTTCCATAGGAATCTGTGCAGAAACACAGATGAAATCATTGCTGAAATCAGAAGTGACATGCGGGCATGAAAAGGTGCGAGTTCAGCTGAACTCGCACCATTTCATTCCCGCACTCAGTGTGAACCAGGGCTTAACGTCTGTTTACCAGCAGCAGTGTAAATGAGGCCTTCGATAGCAGCACATAAACCATGGTCTTAAAATCAATTCCTGTGTCCTGTACGATTAAAATGTACATGTTGATCTGCCAGAAATACAGATGCACTCAGCTCCTAAGTCCTGTTGTGTGTTGACAACACAAAGCATGATTGTGGACCGAGTGGTGTCAGCCCTACCCAACTGTCTTTTGCTAAACTACTCAACCCCTCCCACTCTTCAATTTATACAACGTGAAGGGCCAGTTATTCTCTTTGAGATAACATAGGAAGTCTGCACAGGACAGCCCTGAATTTTAATATAAATGAACAGGTATTTTTTGCACTCATAAAACAGATAAACCAAGTGCTTTAAATTGAATATTTAACAGATCTAAAGGGAGCAAATAAGAGAAGTTCAGTA
The DNA here is from genome assembly GCA_018402905.1 of Glandirana rugosa. Classification (NCBI taxonomy): domain Eukaryota; kingdom Metazoa; phylum Chordata; class Amphibia; order Anura; family Ranidae; genus Glandirana; species Glandirana rugosa. The sequence goes on along the minus strand of BLSH010482030.1, from coordinate 1,122,363 downwards.
GGTTTAGTTACACTTTAAGAAGCACAGAATACAGAAGACTGCATTTAAAATTATCATGCACACTCATTTCATTAAAGAATAGAAGATGCATTATTAATAATATCCCCAGCCTTGCCCACTTTGGAACTGGCACACTTCCTAGAATAAATATAAGATCCTTGGGTGTATGTGTGGCTTATTTCAGTGTACTAATTAGTTTACGTCGTTAAAAAAAAAAAAAAAAGAAAAAAAAAGCTTAAATAGCAGTTTCCTGTTGTGGAGGGGAGAAGGTATAGATGAAGTGAAACGCTAGGAGAGTGGGGGCGGCACAGGAAATGGCAATGTAACATTGTGTGCACTGACCCAGGTTCAAGTAGAGTCACAGATATTTATCTGTCAGTACTTTTAAGCAGATATTATATAAAACTTAGAAAGAAAAGGCCTAAACAGAGTTTTGAAAATAGATTATGGACACACATTTGAAAGGGTGTTAGCTGAACAACTGGTGACGTGCAAAATAAAGCTTTAGGCCTCATACACACGGGCGTATATAAAAAAATAAACAAAACGTCGGGCCCGACGTCAAGGAAAAAAAGGCGACGTTTTTCGGCGTTATGTATTGACGTTTTTCAGCGTTAGTGAGCGTCGGGGTCAATAGGCGTTTTTTAAAACAAAATCATCCCTCTGCTATTTTTCAACCTAAAAACGTCGGCGTCAAAAAACGCCGGAAAACGCCGGTATAATAATAGGTGGCATATGGTGGCATATGTTGGCGTTTCTTGGCATATTGTGGCGTCGGCGTCAAAAAACGTCAAAATGTTACAGCCTCAGAACGCGATGGCCATGGGTTCTACTTTCTGCTCACTAACGCCGACACCACCTACAGCTCAGAAACGCCGACGTTTTTATGGGGCCATTGACTAACATGGAGAGCTGCAAAAAACGCCAGAAAACGCCGGCGTCAAAAAACGTCCGTGTGTATGAGGCCTAAAATTCCATGAATTTGGTGAAATACTATGGAGCAAATGAGGAGGGTGAAATTAAAGAGGTTGTAAAGGCAGAAGGTTTTTTACCTTATCCGCTTGCCGACCGTCTCGCGTACCTTAACTGCTGCAGAGTGGCAGCGTAGTGTGAATCCCCATATATAAATGGTGATTCGCACATGCTCAGCTAGGGGGCGGGCGCGCTCTTGTGCCCACCGGTCGGGAGGATTCGATGTCCGCCGGCGACCCACGATCACTCACTACAGAGGAAGAACGGGGAACCACCAATGTAAACATGACGGTTCCCCGTTCTGTCAGGCGGCATGACAGTGATCTACCGATCCCTGTCATCGGGATCAGTTAGATCTGTTATGCCCCTGCCAGCCCAGCCCCCATACAGTTGGAACACAGTGAGGGAACACATTTAACCACTTGATCGCCCCCTTAGTGTTATCCCCTTCACTGCCAGTGACATTTATACAGTAATCAGTGGCTATTTTTAGATCTGATCGCTGTATAAAATGTCAATGTTCCCAAAAGTGTCCAATCTGTCCGCCGCAATATTGCAGTCCCGCTAAAAATTGCAGATTGCTGCCATTACCAGTAAAAAAATAAATAAAAAAACGCCATAAATCAATTCTTATAGTTTGTAGACGCGATAACTTTTGCGCAAGCCAATCAATAAACACGTATTATGATTTTATTTACCAAAAATATGTAGAAGAATACATTTTGGCCTAAACTGATGAATGCATTTAGTTTTTTTATTTATTGTTTTTTGGATATGTATTATAACAAAAAGTAAAACACATAGTTTTTTTTTGTTTTTTTCAAAATCATCGCTCTTTTTTTTGTTTATAATGCAAAAAATAAAAAATGTGATCAAATACCAACAAAAGAAAGCTCTATTTGTGGGGAAAAAAGGACATCAATTTTGTTTTGGTACAACGCGCAAATGTCAGTTAAAGCGACGCAGTGCCGAATTGCAAAAAGTGCTCTGGTCAGGAAGGGGGTAAATTCTTCCGGGGCTGAAGTGGTTAAAGTAGAACTATGGGCAACAATTTTTTTTCCATTTTGGATAGAGTACAGGAGGGTTATAACGCCTGTCAGAATTTTTTTTTTTTTTCACTATCCGAGTCCCATTGAGGAGATTTACCTTCACTTCCTGTCCCATAGCCAAACAGGAAGTGAGGGAAAATCCTTGCAAATTAAGGGAAATTACTGGGGACCCCCAGGTCACCGGAACTGGTGTTCCCATTGGGAGACTTCTCCTCTATTCCTTTTTTGGGAACACCACAAAATTTGGTACTTTTTTACTTTCACTTTCAATAATAATGGTAAACAGGACAAATAGAGAGGGTGGAATCTCCTTAAAGCAGAGTTCCCCCCAAAAGTGGAACTTCCGCTTAAAGTACTCCTCGCCCCCTCACATGCCACAATTGGCATGTCATTTTTTTTTTATTTTTTGGGGGGGGGGGGGGGGAGTAACTAGTTTTGACAGGTACCTTGCTCCCATTTCCAGGTCTGGTCGTCTGGTCGCCTAGGTCACTCCTCCCTCCCTGCAATCTTCTGGGACACGTTACAGTCCCAGAAGAGTGCCTGGCCACTGACACAGCGCAGTGCGTGCCCGGCTGTGAAGCCGCAAAATGTAACAGCTGGGCGCCCACACTTTCAATGCTGGCGCCGTGGAGGGGAGGGGGAGAGGAGCGAGGCTTCGGGCAGCCGCATCGCTGGACCGTGGGACAGGTGAGTGTCTGTTTATTAAAAATGCACTCCTGAACCTTGCACTCTGTAGATCGCATAGTCCTGAACTCTGCACTCCTGAACCTTGCACTTTGTATGCAGCTCACCCCAGATAAAACCGGCCCTTTGAGGGTAACCATACTGCTAATGCGGCCCATTATGAAATTGAGTTTGACACCCCTGCTTTAATGTATGAAACAAAACCTTCTGTGTGCAGCAGCCCCCCTAATACTTACCTGAGCTCATCTCGATCCAGCGATGTTGCACGAGGGCCACAAAGGACTCTCCCTCCTGATTGGCTGAGGCACAGCAGTGAGCACTATTAGCTCCCGCTGCTGTCAGTCAGTGAGCCAATGAGGAGAGAGATGGCGCGGGGCTGAGCCGTGGCTCTGTGTCTCAATGGACACACAGAGCAGCAGCTCAGCAGCCCCATAGCAAGCTACTTGCTGTGGGGGCACATGGCAGGAGGGAAGAAGGGCCAGGAGTGCCGGTGAGGGACCCGGGAAGAGGAGGATCAGGGCAGCTCTGTGCAAAACTACTGCACAGAGGAGGAAAGTAGAATGTTTGTTATTTTTAACCAAAAATAAAAAAAAGAAGACTTTAGTATCACTTTAAAGCGGTTGTCTACCCAAAAAAAAAAATAAATAAAAAAAAATAAAAACCTGCAAGACAATAGCATAATGAGCTAGTATGCACCGCATACTAGCTCATTATGAAATACTCACCTTGAAACGAAGATCCGAACGAGCCGCTCGGTCCCCTCCGTGGGAGCGGACATCTTCACCCAGATCTTGCTTCCGGGTACGTGGCTCCGGCATGCGCCGTAACGTTACATTAAATTAGAAAGGGAATATCTTCTAAACCATACAGGTTTAGAAGATATTCATTTTACCTACAGGTAAGCCTTATTCTAGGCTTACCTGTAGGTAAAAGTAGAAAAAAAGGTTAGACAACCGCTTTAAGCCAGTTTAATAAATGAATTCTCACACAAGCACACCTCTTAAAAAGGAACAACACCAACACATGAAAATCTAATGAGCAAAAAATGCTGGCAAATGTTGCAAAAATATGTGAAATTGCTAAATTTTCGCTGAAATCACTCTGCTCATCCCTATTAGCAATCCAGTCACAGATTACAGCTAAACACATAAAAAGCATCAATAATTTGGTCAATTGTGAATTAAGAGGCCTCATCAATATTACTGCAAGCCACAGCAGATATGCATTGTTCCTTCATTACCAACGTGAGCTTTACAATGAGCTTGAAGGGATCCATCCCACTGCTATATAATGCCACAATGCAGGCCAGAGTCCTGCACGTTTAAGGTCAGGTTCACACCAGATGCAGTCCAGTGCATTTTTTTTCTGCATCAAAAAGGCATGGACAGCACATTATATGGGTTCCAATGGCCTAGTTCACACCAGTGCGGCAATGCTGCATTTTTTCTGCACAAAACTGTACCGGAATGCATAAAAATGCACCAGAATGTACTGGAATGCATCATAAATGCATTAGGCTGGGTTCACACCGCAGCACGGAGCGGCTCCCAGCAGTAATTCGCCATTTCAGGTCCGATTTCAGCCTGAATTTTTGGCTGAAATCGGACCCGAAACGGACCAAAAGATGTACAGGCCTCCTGTGCAATTTGCACTGGAACTGCTGCGGAGATGTGTGAACTGGCTCCATAGAGAGCCGGTCACAATCTCCTGACATGCAAATTGGGTGCATCCAATTCATAATAGTGTGAACCCAGCCTAACAGAAAAAAAAAAAAAACAGAAAACTTGGGGAGAAAAAAAAGAAAAAAACACATTGAAAACGCAACAAATGCATCAAAGTGCATGCAGAAACGCATCCCGACTGTTCTGTGGTGTGAAATGGCCCTTAAAGTAGTAATGAGCTGTGGTGTGCTCAGAGTTTAGACAGAACCCAAGTGAGCAAGCCCACCGAGAAGTGGTCACCTGCACTGGGCCAGTTATCTGCTGCCAAGGCATTTCACTGGCAGTAAGCAGGTGGACCTCTAGGCTCCTTGTGCATTTTCCAGGTGATCCTTATGGGGGTCATTGAAAAAAAGCTTGTTTACGGCACTTAGTAGCTCAAGCTAAATTAACACACACACACAGGCAAACGAGTCAGAGAAGTATTTCATTCACCCACTTCCCTACCCCACTTTCTTCAGAACAGTGCTTACATGCCGTGTTTGCATCTAGGAGCATTTTTTTTTCTCTGTAAAATGAAAAAAGTCTTTAACCACTTCAGATCCGCGCTATAGCCAAAGTACGGCTCCAGCTCGCATCTGAAATGCCCAGAGGACGTCCATGGACGTCCTCCACTGCGCATGCTCCCGCGCGCCCCCTGGCGGCAGCGGCGGTGCGCGCCGCACGCTGCGCGAGCGTGCCCGTGGGTCGGGCGGACTCGATGTCCGCCCGAATCCCGCCGATCACCTTTAGGAGCCTCAGAACGGGGAACCGCCGTTGTAAACCCGGCGGTTCCCCGTTCTGTGACAGGGGACATAGCAGATCTACTGATCCCTGTCACTGGGATCAGTGAGATCTGTCATGTCCCGGCCAGCCCTGCCCCCCCACAGTTAGAACACACCCAGGGAACATATTTAACCCCTTCACTGCCCCCTGCTGGTTAACCCCTTCACTGCCAATGACATTTATACAGTAATCAGTGGACATTTAAATTTCTGATCGCTGTATAAATGTCATTGGTCCCAAAAATGTGTTAAAAATGTCCGACATTTCCGCCCCAATATCGCAGTCCCGATAAAAATCGCAGATCGCCGCCATTACTAGTAAAAAAAAAAAAAAATAATAAAAACGCCATAAATCAATTCCCAGTTTGTAGACGCGATAACTTTTGCGCAAACCAATCAATATACGCCGATTGCGATTTTTTTTTTTACCAAAAATATGTAGAAGAATATATATCGGCCAAAACTGATGAATATTTTTTTTAATGGATTTGTACTTTAGCAAAAAGTAAAAAATATTGTTCTTTTTTGCAAAATTGTCGCTCATTTTTTGTTTATAGCGGCGATCAGAAATGGCGCAGAGGGGATCAAATACCACCAAAAGAAAGCTCTATTTGTGGGAAAAAAAGAACGCAGATTTTATTTGGGTACAACGTCGCACGACCGCGCAATTGTCATTCAAAATGCGACAGCTTTGAAAGCCAAAAATTGGTCTGGGCAGGAGGGGGGTTTAAGTGCCGGGTAAGGAAGGGGTTAAACGAAACATTCAAAAAAAAAAAAAAAAAAAAGAAGATGACCGTTTCGAGAGGCAGGTTATCCTAGGCTAGGGAGAAAAAAAAAATAAATAAATAAAAAAGGAGATACATGGAATGAAGCAAGTCCTTTTCCATGCACGTCAAACCATTCGCCTCGAAAACATTCTAGAAGTGGGTGAAAATATATACAAGCAGAGAATGCTTTACCCAATTGATCAAGTCAATGAGGACTGTACAATATTAAATAAGAAAAAAAAACACACACATAATGTCCCAGTTTTATCTTGTAGGCTCCATGCACACTGGACGCTATCTGGGCTCTCATGGCGTCGGGCAGGAGACGCTGCTTACAAAACGTTCTTTTGCAGCGTTTTGTAAGCAGCGTTTATCGGCGTCTCTGGGCTTTTTTTTTTTTATTAGCTTCCATTGACTGCAAAAAAACGCCGCACGCCGATAAACAGCCGTTTACCGGCGTTTATCGGCGTCCAGCATTTTTTGTGGTCAAAAGAACGACTTTTGAATGCCAATTCAGGGCGTTCAGATTAGAGCCCAAAAACGCCACTGCTGATAAACGACAATTAACGTCCATGTGTGCATGGACACACAGGATAACAAAGTGTCGTTTTTGGGCTGTTAAAAAAAAATGCCAAAACGACCAAAAACAGTCGTTTATCAGATACAGTGTGCATGGAGCTTAAGGCCTCATTTACACTGCTGTTGGTAAACGGACGTTTAGAGGCATTTGGGCTTTTTTTCAGCTGCCCCTGAGCTTTCCTCTGTGTTATCTTATCAGTACATTTACACAGGGTCGTTTAAGGTCGTTTCCAGGCAGTTGAGTTTAAAGGCTTTTTTTGGAATGCAAAAAAATGGGTTCAGACGCCAGTTCAGAGGCATTTGAAACGCCAAACAGCTTGTAAACGCGTATAAACGTGGCAGCTCACATCTAGGACCATTTCGTTTACAGGCGTTTCCATTTTTAAAAAAATTAAACAAAAAAAAAATGCTCCTATGTTGAAATAGCGTCCTGTGTAAATGGAACCTTACAATAGACTTCCAATTATCTTTTCACCCATCTTCCTTGTAAGAAATTAGAACTAAAGAGTTCTAACAGTGTTACGTTTCCTGCTATGTTTATGATGAATCAGATCCACAGCAACAAGAAATGGTTGCCAAGGTTCTCTCAGGGCCTAAATATCTGCCTAAACTCGCAGCAAGCATTCCTCAACTGTACCGCTCTACCTTAACCAATTCATGGACACTGCTATAAAACACTTAAAGTGATACTAAAACACACACAGTTTCATTTACATTGTCCCTTCTCCATATGGATAATGGCACTGTAATTTTTTGTTTAATTAAAAAAAAACACAAACATCTAAGTACTTTTTTTTCTAATTGATATACAGCTGTCACATGACCCAGCTCTTTCCCAGCCTGTCCGCAGGGAAACATAAGCAGGAAGGGCTTCTAGTCCAAAATAAAAACAAAAACAGCCTTTGGAATACAGAGTATAAATAATTACGTTTTAACTTGTCATACAAATATATATTTGAAATCAAATCTTTATTTTTTGGCAAGAACATGGTGTGGGCGGATTTCTGCCAGTCATAGGCTGTGTCACGCCCCTACAGCCTGTGTCTTAGAATAACAGGGAGGTGAAGCCTCCATCAATCAAGATGTAATATCCTGCCCCCATTGTGTTTGGTTGGTTAGTGGATATGAAGGAAAAGGGAGGGAATGGGATGTAATTTACCACTGTGTATATGCCCACATAATTGACTCTATACATGGGCTGCTCAGATGTGATAAAGGAGGAAAAGCACAGGAGTAGAAAAACCACTAAAAGCAGAGCATGTGCAGAGCTGCCAACACTGCTCTGCAAAATCCCCAACTGCATTGGGGACATGAACAGAAGGGGGAGATAGAAAACTGCAACCAGGTGTTTGCAGAACACAGAAAACAGATCTCAAAGTGACTGAGTGAGTATGAGCAGCATGTAATATACCATTTATTGATATATTTTTATGATGTGTGTTTAGTGACGCTTTAAAAAGTATAACTAAAAGGCAATACCCTTTTTCAGTTTTGGATAGAGTGGAGAGAGATTAGAATGCCTATCCATTTTTATTGCTGTCTGTGCCCCCCTTAAGGAGATCCCCCCCTCTCTATTTGTCCTGTTTGGCTATAAGACAGGAAGTAAAGGAAAATCTCTGCAATGGGACACAGATGGCGAAAAAAAATTGACAGGGGTTATAACCCTCCCTTACTCTATCCAAAATGGAAAAAAAAAAGTTTTGCCTATAGTTCGACTTTACGCTGTAAGACATTAGAGCCTAGACATTGAGCCCATGAACCCAGTTGCCTGAGCACCCAGAAAAAGGTAGAAGGCCTATTGTTCTATACTTGCTACCACGATTTTGAATGACAATTTGGCTTTTCATAGCCTAAAAAAATCAACTTGTTTCAATGCTGAGGGAGTACAGTAATGGGAGGCAATGGGGCGACAACAGTGATTCTCTAACCAGCCTGAAAGACTTGACGGTCACACATAGATGGGGGTTTTAGACCTGACCCCACCAAAACTCAGGCAACAAATCTCTCAGATCTAGTGGACACCCTAATCTTATGCATACACACAATAGTTTTAACCGCTGCTTCTAATGGTGAAGGTGAACTGGAAATTTGATGGCTAATATCAAGATAACAGGTAAAAAAAATAATGGCGCAAAAACACACAGTGAACCAAGAGTTTTCAATGGTCTCTTGATAGCCAGAAGGTGCCAAAACATGGTCTGAACGTTGCCCCATCCAAGGCCAGCCACAGACATCAGATAGTTGCCAAATCTTGAGCCAATTTTTCTGACCGCTGCAAGTGACCCCAGTCAAGTTTTCCAGTTGATTGAACTGTTGCATTTTTATATAGGATCAGTAAAATTTCATCCAAAGAAAGGTATATTGGCACCAGATCTTTCTAGACACGCCGCCATCTTTTTTTCTGCTAAATGTTTATCAGAAAGGCCAGTGTTGGTTGAGGAACATCATTCATCTTAAACCTTCAAAATAAATTAGCCCAATGATTTCTAAAGGAGAACCTGTGGCAAGCACATGCCTGGCAACCATAATGTAACACTTATGTCTGAAACCACAAGTAAGGAAGACTAAACATTTAAGGGAAAAAACCTAAGACATGAAAGCCCTGACTTGATGTAAATTTTACATCAAACGAAAAGAATAGAAAGCTGCACAACACTAACCTAACCTGACTTCGGAGCAGATTTATAAAAAGAAGAAATTTGCTCCACAAAAATCACTTTCAGGTTTTATTCTCTGAGCAAATAAAAACAGACAAGCACATAAAATGGTACAGATGAAAATGTTCCTGAAAAAATAAATTGTGCGCACTCAAACACTTTAATAAATATGGCATTGTGTTGGACACTGTGATATGATTAAAGTTTCACCCTAATTACTGGTTAGGGGATGGTTTCTACTCGCATAGCGTTTGCTTGACATGACCACCCTTTATCAATGACATGACCACCCTTTATCAATGACATGACCACCCTTTATCAATGACATGACCACCCTTTATCAATGACATGACCACCCTTTATCAATGACATGACCACCCTTTATCAAATGACACAAAAAGTCAAATGCAGGAGTACCAACTTTTTATCGTAAGCTGGGTAAAGCAGCAGAACGGTGAACTATAGTTTAAGTAGTAATCATGCAACTGGTTTAATGAACAAGTCTGAAATGTTGTCTTTTGTGACAGTTATCAAAATGTTTATGGCCCCTTATAAGGCTTCGGGTAGATTTAGCCATGCGTGTAAACCTTCCTTGCCTCTAAAATCCAGTCCGTGTTGGGATTGCGCGCTGACAGGCTGTTTAGAAAGTAATGTAACGCCTCCTCACAGCCTGTTTTAACCCCATTTTTGCCAACAAATGGACTGCAACTGCATGCATTGCACACAGTTGGAGAAGTACTGCAAACACCCACATTGACTTGAATGTGTAGTGTTTGACGGGCTTGGGTCAACTTTGCCACGGGTATGAAGCATGGCATGTAAACATCCCCATCTGTATCCTATTACATTTTAAGTAGGGCTGTTGACAGGTGGCAAAAATGTGACTCAACTACACATTTTTGACACCTGCCAACTGCAAGACTAAGGCTGCATTCACAATTGGGCGTAGCATTTTCAGGCAGAAATACACAAGTTTTTTGCCTCAATTTTGTACAGGTCAAAAGGTTACCAACGTAAAAAGTAGAAAAATGGCCAAATTAAGCTACAAAAATACTTCCAGAACTTGTTTGAGCTTCAGGCTTTTTCAGGCATTTTTGAGTGGAGATGTGAACGGACTTCATAGAGTATCATTGATTTTTTTCCCCTGCAGCGATTTGTAGCTTCCGGCTTCAAGCTACAAAATGCTCAGGTGTGAATGGGGCCTAAATGAGGCCTTACTCAGAAAAAGAATTCTACATTTAGTACCCACAGCAACCAAAAAGGTCTCTCTCTAGAGTTAGAACGTTAGAACTCCTGCTCATGGGCGTAAGATAGTGGTGCACCGAAATTATCGGCCGAAAACAGTGTTTTCAGCATCTGGCCGAAAGAAGAAAAAGTGCCGATAATGGAGCCGAAAAGGGGGCGGTCCTAAAAGGGGGCAGTCCGCTCCGAGTGCCACAGTAGTCCTCCTGGTGCACTCCTGTCAGTCCTCCCCTCCCTCCTCCTCTCATTGCAAGTGACCTCCTGTTGCGGCAAGCTCCAGCTGACTCTGACCATCTCCTGTACTATGTCTGCAGTCTCTGACCATCTCCTGTACCATGTCTGCAGTCTCTGGCCATCTCCTGTACCGTGTCTGCAGTCTCTGGCCATCTCCTGTACCGTGTCTGCAGTCTCTGGCCATCTCCTGTACCGTGTCTGCAGTCTCTGGCCATCTCCTGTACCATGTCTGCAGTCTCTGGCCATCTCCTGTACCGTGTCTGCAGTCTCTGCCCATCTCCTGTACCGTGTCTGCAGTCTCTGCCCATCTCCTGTACCGTGTCTGCTGTCTCTGGCCATCTCCTGTACCGTGTCTGCTGACTCTGGCCATCTCCTGTACCGTGTCTGCTGTCTCTGGCCATCTCCTGTATCGTGTCTGCAGTCTCTGGCCATCTCCTGTACCGTGTCTGCAGTCTCTGGCCATCTCCTGTACCGTGTCTGCAGTCTCTGACCATCTCCTGTATCGTGTCTGCAGTCTCTGGCCATCTCCTGTACCGTGTCTGCAGTCTCTGACCATCTCCTGTATCGTGTCTGCTAGAGTTGCACTGAATTGAAATTTTGCTAATACGATTAGCAATGTGTTTAAGAGATTGCAGACATACTACAGGAGATGGTCAGAGACTGCAGATTGCATTTTTCTTGGGCTTTTCTTGCACTAAAGGTGTCAATAATGGCCAACAATAAATTCATATTAATTTAAATTGATGATATTAATTAAAAAGGCAAATATAATACAATTGGAAAAAAATATAGAAAATATTTTGTAAAAACTAATTTTTGGTTTCGGTTTTTGGCTAAGTGCATCCTGCATTTTCGGTTTCGGCACCAAAATTTCCATTCAGTGCACCCCTAGCATAAGAACTATGGAAACGTATTCAGGGCCTTGCAGACAGAAAGATCCTACATTCAAAACGGTCCGTACATGTAACAGTACTTACACATCTTTGTCCGTATGGTTAAAATGCATACAGGCTCAGTTCTCCAGTGATTTAAATATAAAGAAAGTCATTCATTCAGAAAGAATGAAGACCAAGGTCATCCTGCGCTGCCAACACTTAGCTAATTTTTGTCTAAGTTTATATCTCCTCCCTGTTCCTGAACGAGCCTTTGACTAGGTAGCAGCAGCAGTGCATATGGCCACAGTATCTCATGGAAAAGTTTGCAAAAACATATTTACCGGTCCTTGGACCATAGCCTACAAGACAGCTTCATTCAGCTTCATATAAAACTGTACGCAGTATGGACCAGAATGCAGTATTTTATACTAAATATTAAAAATATTTCAAAATGTTATACATCTGTGTGGATGAGCCCTTGCTTCAGTAAATTTTGATTTCTGTGTAAATTTTTTCTCGCTTCAAAGCTGGGCGTTCACTGTGCATGCGCGAGTCGTGCTGCGGCTTGTGAATGGCTCAGCGCATCTTCTGTAACATGTCCCAGAAGATCGCTGGGTGGGAGGGAAGGTGAACTTCCTTCCGGCTCTTCGGCGCCAGGGGAGGAAGTGAACCGTGGACCCTATGAAAACAGGGTCCACGGTCGTCGTCCCCCCCAAAAAAAAAATGACATGCCAATCATGGCGTGTCAGGGGGTCACCTCCTCTTAAAGCAGAAGTTCCACTTTTGGGTGGAACTCCGCTTTAATGCAATACTGTTCCTCCCATGGCAAAAGTTTCAGTCTGCAATAAGGTAAATCATTTCTCATAGTTACATGCCAGCCACAGATGGTTGGAATCTCAGCCAGTTCAGCAGGAACCGGCAGAGATTCGAACTATGTATGTGCAGGCTGGATGTAACCATCAACTTTGGTACAACCAGCCGGTCATAATTTAAATTCAATTATTGCTAACGGCTTTTTCTAGCAATAATCATTGAGTTCCCCAGGCAGGGACAGCAATAATCACTGTGTTCCCGGGGCAGGAACGGCTTCCCCTACCTCCAGCCAAATGACCGGCTTCTGTTGGACTGACTGCCATAAAAACGGGCTGCCATAAACACGGGACAAATATTGGCCAACATTCGACCCCTGTGTACTAGGCTTTAGTATGCATGTTCCATACCTGTGCCATCGTCTGGAATCTGAAAATCACTGTAGTAGAAACTACTACATAGGAGGTCTGTTAAGTCCTTTACGTACAGACCCCCAAGTCAGTAATGAACATAATAGTGCTAATGTGTGCCAAATAGGAGTCTTATATTATAACTAGGAAACGCAGAAAAAAAAAAAAAAAGACCAACTGGTTCGGAGTAGGTCCTATTCAGACTCAATAAACCACTTGGTCTTTTTGTCTGTTGTCACTCTATGTTTGTATGGGAATGACAGTTTGGGGACATTGTAATAGATAGAATAAAAGTTTGTTAAAAGTGGTTTCTCACTGTACACCAAAAACAAACTTTGGCATGGAGAGGCTTTATACACCACCAACCACAGCTGCTTAAATATGTTGGGATGGAGAAAATTTGAGCTGGCCTATGGACATTGCAGCATACCCGCAAAAATGTAACATTGTACACGTTCTGTATAGGAGTGCCATCAAGTTCCTCTTTTGGTTTACATTAGAAAGCACTTTCTGTCACCCTATTTAATTTTACTATAGTTCCTGTAGTGAGAAACTGCTTTAATTACTCCCTGTGAGGCCACCAGGTTTCTACAATTCCATGGGTCGACCTAGTAACTAATGAAGTACAAGCCAGCCACCGATAATAAGAATTTAAAAATGGTGGCCTGGCCTAGGACAGCGTGGGGTTGACAGAGCTATGAGATCCAAAAAAAACCTAAAAGTTATGAAGCCAGCAAATAGGATTATGCTGCTATACTCCAGGCTGAAAATGATTAAAGATGTTCTTGTCTGTTGACATGTTTTAGGTCCACCTCCATTAAAATGTGAGTGATGTGGGAGGTCTTCAATCTTCAGTCCCAAATTACAAATGTTCCAACACTTTACATGAGCACATTTCTGCCCACAAACCATTGAGAAAAAAATCCTTCTATATATATTTATATAAAGTCAAAACATCTGTGGTGCCATTACTGGTTCAATGGGCTGTATGTAGAGAGCATTGCCATCTCTTTGTTCTCTGCTGGTCTTGTCACCCTGACAAACAGAGGAGATGTTAAAAGCTTCCTGTTTATACTGAGCCTCTAAAGAAAGGGAGATAGTGGGCAGCCAGCACATGCTATCCATCACAGTAGAGGAGTGGATGGTCAGTATCAGGGCTCATCACACACTCCCATTCTATGGTGTACAATGCACTCCGCTGTCCAAGAGGATAGCCACAATAAAGTGTATGGCCAAAAAAACCACACCAATTCATATAGAGCCGATCTTCTGCCTTTAAATTGTATCTACACCCAACTAACCAATGGGGAAAGGTCAGAATCCCAGCCAAGCTTTACGGTTATACAGGGCTAGGTTAGAGAGATTTCCTCATACTTCCAGGGGACAAAGTTTTACCAGACATGAAGTGACCGAAATCGACAACAGGTAAAACAACAATAAAAACCTGAATGATGTTCTAGCATTCCCTATAAGCATTTTTAATTCTAAGGCCTCATACACACGGCCATTTAAAAAACGAGCTGTAATGTTGGTACCCACGCCAGGAAAAAAGCCACGTTAAAAAACGTGATTTTATGAGCGTTTTACATTGGCATAAATGCGCGTCAGTGGGTGGCCCCGCCCCATGCCAATATAAGGCAACGTGAAGCACGGACCCAGCATTCAAGTGTGAGAGAGCGACGACTCAACATCTGCAGAAGAGAGAGGGAGGAGACATCGGCAAAAGAGCAGAAGACCCCCCCAAAAGAGCCGAAGAAAGAGGACGCCGGAGAGGGAGAAGAGAGGGGAGAAGACGCCGGAGCCGATTTAATTAAGTATTTTAAAAAGCTGTGTAGTGTGATTTTTTGGACACTTTTTTTTCAGGTGAATGGGTAGGGGTACAATGTGGTGGGGGGCCGGGATATGGGAGCCTCCTTGTTAAAGGGGGCTTACAAATTCCGATAAGCACCCGCCCGCAGACCCCGACAACCAACGGCCAGGATTGTCAGGAAGAGGCCCTTGTCCTCATCAACATGGGGACAAGGTGCTTTGGGGTGGTAGAAGCAGGGCCCCTCTGCCCCAAAACACCCATACTCCCCATGTTGAGGGCATGCGACCTGGTATGGTCCAGGAGGGGGGTGGGGATGAGCGAGCGCCTGGCCTGCCAGGTGGCGTGCTCGGATAAGGGTCTGCTATGGATTTTGGGGGGAAATCACGCCTTTTTTTGGCCTGGGAGGTTCCTCTTAACCAGTACAGGACCGCCCTATAGCCAAAAGACGGCTACAGCGCGGCTCTGAAATTACGGGAGGATGTCTATAGATGTCCTGCCTCGTGCGCGCTCCCCGCGCACACTAGCAGCCTGCGGCAGATGCTGCGTGGGCGTGCCCGCGGGTCGGGCGGACTCGATATCCACCTGAGACCCGCCGATCACTTGTAGCAGCCTCAGACTGGGGAACCGCCAATGTAAACACGGTGGTTCTCCGTTCTGTCAATGGGACATACCAGATCTACTGATCCCTGTCACTGGGATCAGTTAGATCTGTTATGTCCCGACCAGCCCTGGCCCCCCACAGTTAGAACACACCCAGGGAACACTGTTAACCCCTTCACTGCCCCCTGCAGGTTAACCCCTTCACTGCCAATGACATTTATACAGTAATCAGTGGACATTTAAATTTCTGATCGCTGTATAAATGTCATTGGTCCCAAAAATGTGTCAAAAATGTCCGACATGGCCGCTGCAATATCGCAGTCCCGATAAAAATTGCAGATCGCCGCCATTACTAGTAAAAAAAAAAAAAAATAATAGTAAAAACACCATAAATCTATTCCAGCAGTTTGTAGACGCGATTGCTTTTGCGCAAACCAATCAAAATACGTCAATTGCGATTTTTTTTTAACCAAAAATATGTAGAATATATATTGGCCAAAACTGATGAATAATTTTCTTTTATATATATATTTTTTGGGGTATTTATTATAGCAAAAATGTAAAAAATATTGTTCTTTTTTCAAAATCATCGCTCTTTGTTTATAGCGCAAAAAATAAAAACCGCAGAGGTGATCGAATACCACCAAAAGAAAGCTCTATTTGTGGGGAAAAAATTATAAAACTTTTGTTTGGGTACGTCGCACGACCGCGCAATTGTCATTCAAAATGCGACAGCCCTGAAAGCCTAAAATTGGTCTGGGCAGGAGGGGGGGTTTAAGTGCCCAGTAAGGAAGTGGTTAAAATCCATGTAGGACCGAAGGGCCTGGTACCTCTTGGGGGGGGACCCCACGCAACTTTTTTTAAAAATTTTTGCGGGGGTTCCCCTTCAAGATCCTCTGCACACAAGTCGCACTGCAAGTCAGATCATCATGATCAGCCTTCTGGTGCAACTTCTATTCAAATCAATGGGCTCCCATAGGGAACCATTGATTTTGAATAGAACGCCTCACGGGGTTAATGCTGTGTATACAACGTTAAGCCTCTTTTTGAGCTTTTACTGGCGTCAGCGTCAAAACAGCTCTAGCACTGCAGCTTCCGAACGTGCTGGTCCTGCATTCTTTTTACAGCTTAAGAACGCCGACACCACTTACAGCTCAAAAACGTCAGCGTGTGTACGAGGCCATTGAATAACATGGAGAGGTGTTTATAAGCTGTAAAAACAGCTCAAAAACGCAGCTGTTTTAACGGCAGTGTGTATGAGGCCTCAGGGTTACTATTCTAGAGAGTTCCCCTCACTTCCTGTTCAGCTGTTCTGGGGACAACCTTTACAGGAAGTGACGGAGTCTCCAGTGGAACCTCCAACAGCAGTAAACCTGACAGATCTTCTACTCCTTTCCCACTTTATCCAGAACTAAAAAAAAAAAAAAAAAGTTTTGGCTATGGATATATTATAAACCCTCGTAGTATATTTTATGTCCTTTTTACAGCTATTTAGAGAAAATTAACGAGATACTAAACCCTCACATTTTTTCGCCTATATCTGTTACTAAATAATAGCATTACATGAGAAGTCTAAACTTTTGTGTCATTTTCGCTTCTAAGTTGTTTTATTCAGGCTCCGTTTTTCCCATTTCCCATTGTCCGGTTTGCTGGGTGACCCGGGTATTGCCGATCTCATAGTGTCAAAGCACATGGGAGGCAGAGCTACAGCGTCCTCCGTGCCCGAGGATACAGTGAGTGCGGGTGCAGCCAGCGTTCCTACGCAGGGCTGTAGTCACATAGGTGTGAGTGCGCATGCACAGGTGACACTATGAGATCGGCAATACATGGGTCACCCAAACAGGACAGCCGGAAATGGGAAAAATGGAGCCTGAATAAAACAACTTACCTCTCATACACGCGGACGCATGAAAAAAAATAAGCAAAACGTTGGGGCCGACGTCAGGGAAAAATCTGCGCTTTTTTGCCGTTAATGAGCGTCTGCGTCAAAAGGAGTTTTTTAAAAAAGAAAATCATTCCACAGTATTTTTTAACCTAAAATCGCCAGCGTCAAAAATGTGGTTAACGTCGGTACAGCGTTAGTTAGCGTTTTGGCGCGTAAGCGTCAAAAACGCCAAACGTTAGAGCCTCGGAAAGCACTGGCCGTGGGTTCTAATTTCAACTCACTAACGCCGATGCCATCTACAGCTCAAAAAGTCTGAGTTTTTATGGGGCCATTGACTAACATGGAGAGCTGTAAAAAAAACGCTAAACAATTTGGCTGTAAAAAACGCCCGTGTGTATGAGGCCTTAGAAGCGAAAATGACACAAAAGGTTAGACTTCTCATGTAATGCTATTATTTAGTAACAGATATAGGCGAAAAAAACATGAGGGTTTAGTATCACTTTAAGTGTTCATACTAGAGGTGTACTGAATGGAAATGTAGGTGCCAAAACCGAAACTGAAAATGCAGGATGCACTTGGCCGAAAACCAAAACCCGAAAATGACAGTTTAAGAAAAAAAATAAAAAATTTTTTATATATATATAAATTTTTTAAATACGATTGTATTATATTTGACTTTTTAATTAATATCATAAATTAAAATTAATGTAACTTATTGTTGGCCATTATTGCCACAAGAAAAATGCTTCCCTTTAAATTCTAGGTTTATCCTCACAGCGCTCCATTGTGCTTCCATTGTGGTGTTAAAAATCCTGCTTGCTGCAATTTTGGTCAGTTAAAAAAAATAAAATAAAGGGAACCAAAAACACACCTCCACATTGAAAATGCAGCAAGGGCGCATCAATAATGCGCACCCATGTTACTTTTTTTATGCCGTTTTTGAGTCACATGGCCTTTGGAAAACACACCATAAGCAAATATGCTGGTAAAATCACAGCTTATGCCGGGTTCACACTGGTGCGACACGACTGTCGATTCTACTTTGCCCTGCGACATCTGCCCTACTTCCACCGGACTTGAATCAACAGGATGTGATTTTGCTCCAACTTTGAGATAGTCCGACTTGTCCTTTGACCAATCAAAACAATCCCAGTGTGACAAATTCCTTTTCCTGCTGCTGTAATCACCATGTCGGATGTCACAAGTCGGATGGTTAAGACAAGGATCTGACTTCAATGATATTCAATGGGCTGAAGTCAGACCAAAGTAGTGCAGGAACCGTTTTCAAAGTCGGACCAGTTAAGACGACTTTTATAGGAACCATTGATTTACACAAGTCATGTGACGTGTGCTCCCAAAGTCGGAGTGTATGTCGCACGAGTGTGAACTGGGCCTAAATCACGTGCGTTTTCGGTGCCATTATCGGCACCTTTTTCTCTTATCGTCAAAATACCAATAACACCATTTACAGACAATATATTTTGGCGGCCAAAATTTTGGTGCATCTCTAGTTCTCACTTTTCTATTGTGTTAATCACACTTCCTTTAGGAAGGAGGATGTCACTCTAAAGCAGGCCATAGAGGATGCGACTTTCTTTCCTGTAACAATGGGTTGCAGAAAAGAAAAAAAAAAGAAAAAAATTGCTCGATTCCCCCATCAACAGAGTCAGTGTTGATGGGGGAATCCCTCCCATGGAGCTGTTGTCTTCTCCCAGCAGAGGAAGCCGCCCATGCCAGGACACAGTTAATACTGCTAGTGGCTATAATATATAGCTGGCAATAATCGCATGCTAAAAATCAGACATGCTGGTTGCACCCAAGTTGACCACGGGTTGAAAGAAAGAAAATTGCTCAATTTCCCCATCAAGACAACAAGAGTTGATGGGGGAAATCCCTCCCAGGTTTCCCATAGCATCAGAATACAATGATCACTGCTGGCTATAGCCGCCAGCAGCGATCAAATGAAATAAAAAAATCTGAAAGGCTGGCTGTACTGCAGTTGATCAACAGACCAATGTCAGTATAACCAGCCTGCCCATAGACAGATTGAAATTCGGCCGGTTCCTGATGAACCGTCCACATTTTGATCCATACATGGCCAGCTTTATGCGACTACTCTAGTGTTAGAAATATAGGCTGATGTGGCAATGCCATGGCCTATAGTCCTGCCCAGCCAGCGCAGTCTGTTCTGAATGGAAGCAGCGCCATCAGTCGCTGCACCTAAACATCTCTACCAATCAGAGCTTAGCTTAGAACGTCAGCAGAAGTGACACTTTGGTGCAGATTCACTTGGCTCAACAGCAAGGTCTTCCTGAGCCCCAGATATAATATATATTTACTATCACATCTGCGTATGATATGATGGATAATGTCATAACCCCCCTCCATTGCTTCTGCTACTAGAGCTGGCCATACAAGGCTAGAATTTCATTCTATCGTATGTACAATCTTCTGGAAAAATCGCACGATAGCGCCATCATTGACTCAACACATAACTTGGAAATATTGCAAACTTTTTTTTAGATGACCATTCAATTATTTCAAATTTTAACATTCCTTTTGGATTATGTACAAGTGTATTATGTAGAAGTGAGGTCATGTTTCATTTTGCAGGTGACCCGATTCGGTCACTTCCCTCGTGCTATTGTACTTATTGGAACGTTGGTTTATAAAAGCCGCATTGTTCATTGGAGCAGTCATTGCCTGTGATAGCAGTATGGGTGGATGACAAATGAGAGTTCTTCCAAACTCGGTGTGATGATTGCAACAGCAAAAAAAGGGCAAAGTGCAGGATAGGGAGCAAGGAGAAGCTGAGGAATCCTGATCAATTTCCCCACAAACATCTACTGTGTGAATTAAAAGGAAAGAAATCCAGATGATTTTCAAAACCATCTGCGGATGTCAGAAGAACGTTTGAAATTACATACTGTCAGTGTGAATGTCAAATTTACATAAATAACAGCTGATCATTGGAAGCACCTCTGTCAGTGTTAAATGGTTTGTTTCAACCATCTAACTGCTACATTGGCAGAACAGTTTGTTCTGCAGAAAAAAAACACAAACTTGCTGGCCAGATCACCAGGTGAAAAATAAAAGAAAGTCTATAAAAGAAAACTATTGCAGCCATCACATCTCTTGGTAAGCTGAAATATAATAAAGGTTTGCTTTTTGGTTTAATACTTCAATACTGGGTTTAAAGTGGTAGTAAACCCTCTGATCATTTTCAGCCAAGGAAGCTGCCATCTTGGCCTCTGTTTAATCTACAACTGCCATGATGCTGCACATGTGATCAGCTATGACACCAGCCATTGGATGGTTTGACAGTTTGGTTTAGAGCACAACCAATGGGAGCGTTACATTTCCGGCACATGCCGGAAATGTGACTGAAATTTAACCTGTTAAATGCATGGGTTTACTACCGCTTTAATAAGTGGCTGTAAACCCTTACATATACCCAGTGAAATTACTGACCTCAGGTAATACACAGAGATTAAACAAATCCTCCTGTGTATGTTGTATACCCTTATAAAACACAGAGCAAAAAAAGGATATTCACAGAAATACAAAGCAGGGGGCGGAGAGCTGAAATGACACTTTGCAGAGCTCAGTGAGAAGAGCTCTGAGAGCTGATTGGAAGGAAGAGACACACCCCCTCCACACAGCACACAGGAACAGAGCTGAGGCTGTCAATCAGCTAAAAGTCTCTATCGTGTCACCATTTTGGTGTCAGGAAAATTTGACAAAAGGGACTCATGCTGATAGCAGAGGAATGAAGCAGCAGACAGAAATGACACATAATGCTCTGGATTGAGACAAGTACACACTATCAAGGGATGTGCTTTGTTCATATTTTATGTCTTCAAAAAAAAAAGAGTCCGGTTGCAAAGCAAGATCCAGCATGCAATCTGAAGTTTCTGAAGATGTGTTTTTATAAGAGATCACTGGACATTATTCAGCAATAGCTTTTGCCATTTCTCATGACCATAAAGAAGAACAGAGGTCAGGATGATTTGTATCATGGGACCAAAGCTGGCCATGGTCGACATGACTTTGTATTTATTAATCCTCAACTGGAACAAACTATCCACGTAGTGTTTGCTTTCATGCATGCCCCCAAAGTGTTGTTTCAAAAGGATCTTTTTAATGTGCAAGATATGATTTGGCTTTCAAGCTTCTCCCACCCCATAAAACATAGGAGCTGCAGCTCATCCAAGACTGACGGTCAGCATAGCATTAGGCAGATTGTGCTCCTCTTATTTCTGGACACTTTCCTAATCCCACTGTATAACGACTCGCTTACAATACTGTCACAGTGTGAAGGGCAGAGACGCTGCAGCAACATTCACTTCCTGCCAAACTCCTGTCTCCTCATCCCACTGTCATTTCTCTCGCCATGTGGAGAAGCAGATAAACAATTGCGCATATTTATTAAAACAAAAACATTTACACAACACCTTACTGTGCGCAGTTAGCAATAAGTATGTTAAAGGAAAACTCCAGGAAAAAAGTACAACCAGTGGACTACTAATGCCATTTGGGAGGCACTGATGCTACTCTACAGTCATGAAGACCAATCTATGTGCCTCAAAATGGGCCGGTGCTCTGAGTTAACAGGTTCACTTTACTGTAGGAACCCCTAATGACAGCAATGAAGGGGGGGGCTTAATGGTATCAACAGTGGAGGTTGCCCTTTTAAGATGTTGTTTCAAGTAACCATCACCTTGCCCTGAATAGGCACTCTTTTGCCACTTTGTTGCTCCATTGGCCTCCAAGAACCAAGTTCACCTTACTTATGGGGACCTTCAGGGCTCATGTACACCACAGCTTCTAAACTTCAGTTTAGGAGCTTTTGGCCCTTTTTTGCCAAAGCTACAAAACTCAACTCCATAAAAGGCTGTGTCCATGCACACACAGGTTTCTACAACTGTTTAGAAGCTTCTGCGGTTAGGGGAAGTTCAACCTCCCTCTCCTGGACACGGAAGAATGGTGTTCAGGATAGGAAGGTTTTGACCACCGGCCGCAATAGGCGGCAAAATCCTAGTCTGTGTGTACATGAGCCCTTAAAGACACAACAAAATGGCAGGAGAGCAAAGGAAAGTATCAGGGGGTGGAAGCTGAATTCCCAGGAGATCCTGTCACTCTGCCATGAAAGGGCAAGGTTCATACTCTTGCCCAATGCTCAACTTTGTGGTGAGCATCAGCAGTGGAAGTTGTTCCTTCCAGAGAACACGTTATGTCAAAAGGAGTTTTTAAGAGAACCTGTTATTTTGCCCTAACAACTGATACTAACCTTCACTCCTCTGCCACTTTCTTGTTCCAAGTGTCCTCCAAGTATCAGGTTCACTTTATAGTAGGGGCCCTTAACCACTCCAGATCCGCACTATTGCCGAAGTACGGCTCCAGCGCGGATCTGAAATGCCGGGACGACGTCCATGGACGTCGTCCCCTGTGCACGCTCCTCGCACGCCCCCTGGCGGCGGTGCGCGCACCGCATGCTGCGCGAGCGTGCCCGTGGCTCCAATCTCTTTTAGCAGCCTCAGAACGGGGAACCGCCGATGTAAACACGGCGGTTCCCCGTTCTGTGACAGGGGACATGACAGATCTACTGATCCCTGTCACTGGGATCAGTTAGATCTGTTATGTCCCGGCCAGCCCTGCCCCCCCACAGTTAGAACACACCCAGGGAACATATTTAACCCCTTCACTGCCCCCTGGAGGTTAACTCCTTCACTGCCAATGACATTTACACAGTAAATCAGTGGATATTTAAATTTCTGATCGCTGTATAAATGTCATTGGTCCCAAAAATGTCCGTCATTTCTGCGGCAATATCGCAGTCCCAATAAAAATCGCAGATCGCCGCCATTACTAGTAAAAAAAAAAAAATAAAATAATAAAAACGCCATAAATCAATTCCCAGTTTGTAGACGTGATAACTTTTGCGCAAACCAATCAATATACGCCGATTGCGATTTTTTTTTTTACCAAAGATATGTAGAAGAATATATATCGGCCAAAACTGATGAATAATTTTTTTTAATGGATTTGTACTTTAGCAAAAAGTAAAAAATATTGTTCTTTTTTGCAAAATTGTCGCTCATTTTTTTTTTATAGCGGCAATCAGAAATGACGTAGGGGTGATCAAATACCACCAAAAGAAAGCTCTATTTGTGGGAAAAAAAGGACGCAAATTTTATTTGGGTACAACGTCGCACGACCGCGCAATTGTCATTCAAAATGCGACAGCGCTGAAAGACAAAAATTGGTCTGGGCAGGAGGGGGGTTTAAGTGCCCAGTAAGGAAGGGGTTAAAGACAGCAACAAGGCATCAGGTGAGTGAAGGGGAGCATAAAAGGAAAACCTCCACCCACCGATGCTTAAGCCGGCCATAGATGATATGGGTTGCAGGAGGTAAATCGCTTGATTTCCCCATCAGCTCAGTCAGTGTTTATGGGGGAATGCCTCCCATGGAGCTATTGTGTTATTCTGGCAGGAGGGAGGGAGGGGCAATGGTAGTTATCCCAGAAGAAAGTGATTATTGCCAGCGGCTATAGCCACATCCTAAAAATCTGACATGCCGTTTGTACCATAGTTGATCAATGGATCGACTTTGGTACAATCAGCCTGTCTATACATGGTTCAAATCTCAGCTGGCTCAGCAGGATTTGAACGGTCTATGGCCGACATTTCCTTCACAACCCTGCTGCTAGTTGTTGCTCCATATGTCATCTTCCCAAAATGTAGTGCTCAGGCCTTAGCGCTCAATGGTCAGGTCAAAATACTGTTACATTAGGGAGATCAAGAAGTCACTAATGGTCTGCCACGGGGCCAATTTGGTGTTTGGACTTTCCAGAGGAGGAAAAGCAGTGGGGGAGAGGAAGAGTATCGGTGGGTGGGTGGGTTTTATTCTTTTTAAGAGAACCTGTGACTTTGCCCTGACTAAGAACTTTTGCTGTTTGTGTCCCATTAGGAAAAATGTCCTTCTCTCCCCAAGAAAAGGAAATAATTTCAGATCAGCAAAAGATTTTCCATTATTCCTGTTCTAGTAAACCTACAGGTTTTTTTTTTTCCCCATCACTTTGTGTCCAATGATAATAGTCACCAAGATAGAGAGGGTAAATCTCCCCGGCAAGGACAAAAACATCCAACAGGGGTTTTATCACATCCCACTCTATAAAAAAAAAAAAAAAAAAAAATTTGGCTGCCAAAAATTATCGGCCGAAAATAGGGTTATCGGTGGTTTGCTGATAGGAAAAAAAATGCAGATAAGAACGCACGCGATTTGGTGTGTTTTTCGGGACTCAAAAGCCACATTAAAATGCAACAGGGGTGCGTTGTTGCTGCGTTTTCTATTCATGTCAATGGGGAGGTGTGTTTTTTGTGCAGTTTTTTAACTGATCAAAAATGCAGCAAGCAGGCTTTTTAACACCACAATGGTGCAAAGGACCACTCTAAAGACATTACATTTATAGGGATGAGTTTTTCTTGAGCTTTTCTTCTGCTAAAAAAGGTGTCAATAATGGCTGACAATAAATTCATATTAATTTAAATTCATGATATTAATTAAAAAGTCGAATACAATTATATATAAATATATATATTTTTTTAAAAACTAATTTTTGGTTTCTGGTAAAGTGCATCCTGAAGTTTCGGTTTCATCACCAAAATGTTCATTTCGGTGCACCACTAAAAGAAATGGCTTTAGAAATGAAGTCAGAGTTTTATAGGCAACATTCTTAAATAAAAAAAGTCACAGACCTAATTTAACTGTCCTTTTATTTTCACTGGGTGACCCTGCAAATAAACACAATTCCCGCCCCTTTGTGTCTATGCTCATTTCTCCACTCTATCTCTGGGGGCAGCCATAGTTGTCAGTAGGGTTGCACCAACACTGATACTAGTATCGGTGCCGATACGAAGCATTTGCATGAGTATGTTGTATTGGGCCAGCCTCACAGGTGATTGGCGCAAGCATCGATTTCCCTGTATAGCATTTCAATAAAGCATCTGACAGCCATTCCTCCTCCTCCTCTCCCTCCGGCAGCTTTCAGCTGCTTTATTGAAAGGCTATACAGGGGGAATGGTGCTTGTTACTGCCCCAGCACCAATTACCACCGACTGTCCCGTGTGCTCCTCCGACTCCCCGGCTTACAATGTCCTCCTCCCTCTCTCCAGTGTCCTCCTCCGGTCCCCCCCTCCCAGATCTGTCAGGATGGAGAGCAGAGGAAGGAGCCAGTAGATGTGTCATTTAACGGCCCCCTCCTTTTCTGAATGAGCAGAGTCAGTGACCACTGACTCTGCCCATTCATAAATGAGCATCGTAAACTGTATGAGTAGCCTCTGTCTCCTGTCCTTTCATTTTCAGCGCAGCTCAGCCTGCACAGAAAGGGACTGGGGAAGATGTGTCCTCAGTCCCTTTTCTTGTCTCAAAGGGGAGATGTCAGGGGTCTGTTTAGACCCCTGATATCTCACCAAAGCTGATAAATTAAAAAAAAAAAAAATAAATAATAAAAAAAAAAATACTGACACAGTCCACACCTCATCGGTACCACCTACCAGTGCCCATCAGTGCTGAATATTAGTGCCACTGTCGTCATAGGACATTAAAAAAAATTATCAGTAAATCGGTATAGGCAAGTACTTGGGGGGGGGGGAAACAGTATCGGTACTTGTACTCAGTCTTAAAAAAGTGGTATTGGTGCAACCCTAGTTGTCACACTGACTGGACATCAAAACACATCTGTATTTGTTCATTTTAGCACACGGTGGATTAATGGGACTACGGCGGCCCATAGATGATTCTAATTTCTTTCCTTCCACCATAGGTGGAAAGAAAGAAAATATTTTGATTCCCCCATTAACACAGTTAGTGTTGAAGGGGGAATGCCTTCCGCCGCGCTATTGTGTTCTGCCATCAGGGGGAGCAGGGAGCCTCCCCAGCTGGAAGAACACGGGGGGGGTATTCACTAAAGGCAAATCAACTCTGCACTCCAAGTGCACTTGGAAGTGCAGTCACTGTAGACCTGAGGGGGACATGCACGGAAAATAGCATTTTATTTTTGATTGCAGATGATTGGATGATAGAAATCAGCACAGCTTCCCCTCAGATCTACATGACTGCACTTCCTAGTGCACTTTCAGTGAATTTGTAGAGCACAGCGGATTTGCCTTTATTAAATCAACCCCAATGATTACTGCTAGCAGCTATAGCCGCCGACAGTAATCAAATGTAAAAAAACAGGCCCAAGCTATTTGATGGATCAACTTTGGCACAATCAGCCTGCCCATACATGGACCGAATCCTGGCCGGTCACTGCTGAACCAGCTGCGTTTCGATCAACGCATGGCTGGCTTAATAGATTATACAAAAGAAGGGTCTCTGTGCTTTCTTTTTAAACGCACAAGATATATCAAGCACGCAGTATTTCTGACAAGATCAACTGGTATTTTCTGTACTTCCTGAAAATGAACATAGACTAAAAATGAAAACCAATGCCACCATCACATCTAAGGACTGGTAAGCTACAAAACATGATTTTTTTTGGTTTTGGGTTCAGATATGCTTTTAATTTTTTTCTTCACTGCCCGAAATTCAAATGCCCTATTCATAAAATACAAAATACTTTTTCAGTTGTGACCACAAACCTAAAGCATGCATAAAAAAAATATGGCGGTGTAGTCAGCAGTATGAAGATTGTGACTGGCCAGGCACCATCTGATAACATTGAAAAACGATAAATCCTAGATGTACTGTTATGTGAAACCGAATAGACGCATAGCATGAATGGCCTGCAGGCAATGCAGATCAAATGCAGGATAAAGAAAGATTTCCTAATCACTGAAATGTCCTTTAGAAAGTGGATCTAGAGATATATTTTATTTTCTTGAGCCATGCATCATTAGCATCTAAGAAAGGTAACCACAACCAATTAAAATGCAATCCTGAAACTAATACGGAAGACAACGATTGTATGTATACAATTATATTATAACCCCATAGGCAGAGTTTTTCAATACTTTTGTACACGGGTAGAGAAAATGCGAAAACAAAGAGCACTGGCACGGGGTGGGCAGATTGCCCTTTATAAGGGAACTTAATTACACTTATTCTTCCTGTTGCAGCCACCTAAGTGCTAGGCCCCGAGTAGCACCCTGTTAAGACCAACAATAGTGACCTTTCTCTATCCTCCGCCAGCTGGTCCAGGAGAGGATGTGGGGCTGTGCTGGGGAGGAAGGGAAGGAGAGGCTAGCCCTAGAGAAAAAGAATAAAAGGGTCCCGGAGGGGGAGAGCGGGCGGGAGGAGAAGGGGACACACACACTAGGGGAGGTTTATCACTTCCTCATACAGGCCTGTGAAACTTTATAGATTTAAATGCAAACATGTGTTCCGAGGTATTGGTGCTATTTGTATGTGTATACACTAGCACATACCAGACATGAAGGAAGAAGAGGAAAAAAAATGATTCCAGATACGCTTGGTGAACAAAAGGCCTGAATAGAATGAGAAGACATCAAGTTCAAAAGCTAACTTAATTTGGTTACATTCCCAGATCTGCATTTTCCATGTTTACATGGGTTACCATTTATCGAAAACACTTTTTTGGGGGGGAAATTGCACCAAAGATGCAGCATGCAGAATTTATGTTTCGTAAAGCAATGTGTTCAAACGTTAAAGTCCAACTCCCGGCAAAAAAAAATGTTTTCCCATGCAGTGGGGCTGTGCCTGCACTGCATGGATTAACTGCTTGTTTTGTCAAGGCGCGACCACAGAAAGCTGTATACTTACCCAATCCCCTGCTCCAGCAGCAAATAGGAATAGCGCCCCATCCTTGGCGGCAGCGGGAGCAACCGCGCCCCATCCTTGGCGGCAGCGGGAGCAACCGCGCCCCATCCTTGGCGGCAGCGGGAGCAACCGCGCCCCATCCTTGGCGGCAGCAACCGCGCCCCATCCTTGGCGGCAGCAACCGCGCCCCATCCTTGGCGGCAGCAACCGCGCCCCATCCTTGGCGGCAGCAACAGCGCCCCATCCTTGGCGGCAGCAACAGCGCCCCATCCTTGGCGGCAGCAACAGCGCCCCATCCTTGGCGGCAGCGGGAGCAACAGCGCCCCATCCTTGGGGGCAGCGGGAGCAACAGCGCCCCATCCTTGGGGGCAGCGGGAGCAACTACCCCGCGACAACGAGGGCGACG
>BLSH010482030.1:1067442-1078080 GCA_018402905.1 Glandirana rugosa | reverse complement strand
CCCGTCCATCCACACTGCTTAGAAACTAAAGAACAGATTTTAACAGGGTCAGGTGCTACATGCACTCCGACCCTTAAAGAGTTAAAAAGAAATACAAATGTGTAATATGTCTTATTTAAGGAATATCAGCCTGTGATTGGACAGTGAGGGAGCAGCAGAACACAGGTGAGCTCATCCCTCTGCTCATTCTACTTATCCCCTCTCGGTCTGTTCCCTGTGCTTGTATCACATCTAATGGGTGGCCACTGTTGTATACAGTACCATGGGCGTCCGCAGGTAGGGGCAAGGGGGGGCAATTGCCCCTCCCCTGGAATCAGGCATCAGATCAGGGGTTCCCCACTAGGTCCTTATCCTCTTGAGCCATGTATGCAGTTTCTGACAGTCTCTTGGGCCATGTATGCAGTCTCTGACCGTTTCCTGTACCATGTCCGCAGTCTCTGACTGTTTCCTGTGCTATGTCTGCAGTCTCTGACTGTCTCCTGTGCTATGTATGCAGTCTCTGACTGTCTCCTGTTCCATGTCCACAGTCTCTGACCGTATCCTGTACTATGTCTGCAGTCTCTGACTGTCTCCTGTTCCATATGTGCAGTCTCTGACCGTATCCTGTACTATGTCTGCAGTCTCTGACCATCTCCTGTACCATGTCCGCAGTCTCTGACCATCTCCTGGATCATGTCTGCAGTCTCTGACCATCTCCTGTATCACGTCTGCAGTCTCTGACCATCTCCTGGATCATGTCTGCAGTCTCTGACCATCTCCTGGATCACGTCTGCAGTCTATGACCATCTCCAGGATCATGTCTGCAGTCTCTGACCATCTCCTGTACTACGTCTGCAGTCTCTGATAATGTAATTATGACATTGTCAAAAAGGGGCAGAGCATGGATGACCTTGAAATTATGCCCCCCCCCCCTGGAAAAAGTTCTGTGGACGCCCATGTACAGTACACATATACATTTACATATTTCTGGAATCTGTAACAGCAGCCACAGCTACATATAGAATAAATGATATCTCTTTATATAATAATATAATAATGGGATCTGGTTATTTGTAACCAGAACAGACAGCTGAAAATAAATAGGGGTGACAAATATAGCAGGGAGGGTATACGTTTTGGATGAAATCTAGGGCAACCTTGCCCTACAATGTACAAAAGGTATGTATTAAATGATTAAATAGCCTCACAGGAATAAACATGACACTTTCATGAATGTAATTTAACACATAAATTATAACATGGATATATAAGGTTTCACTAAGCTTTGTAAAATAATCAACACTTGGTATTGCATTCTGCATTGAGTTTCACATTTTAACCACCATTATTAGGGCTCATGCACACAGGACATTTTATAAAGATAAGCGTTACTATCAGAAATAAACAGTGCTAAAACCACGTGTTTTGCAGCGTTTTTTGGCGTTAGCGGTTTTTGGCTTTTTTCAGTAGAAGCACTCCCTATAATGGAAAAACGCCTCTGGACAGCAGAGCTGGATACTGTAGCAGACTGAATGACAGCAGAGCTGGAAGCTGTGGCAGACAACCAGGGCTAAACGCGGCTAACAGCTTGTTACAGTGTTTAGGGTCGTTTTTACAGCTCGTTTTTACTGCTCTTGGAAGCACAGGCTGTCGTTTTTTTTCTGCTGCCCCTAAACGCTTACGCCTCCAAATGCCTCTGACAGTTTATGTGTGCATGGACACATAGGGGAAGATTTACTAAAACTGGAGCACTCAAAATCTGGTGCAGCTGTGCATGGTAGCCAATCAGCTTCCAACTTCAGCTTGTTCAAGTAAGCTTTTGACAATAAGGCCTCATACACACGGGCGTTTTTTGACGCCACGTTAAGGGGCGTTTTTTGCAGCTCTCCATGTTATTCAATGGCCCTCTAAAAATGCTGGCGTTTTTGAGCAGTAGAGGGCGTCGGCGTTAGTGAGCTGTTTCTAGAACGCAGGACCATTGCGTTCTAAGGCTGTAGCGTTTTGGCTTTTTTTACGCTAATCAGCAAAACGCTCACTAACGCCGTACCGGCGTTAACTGGCGTTTTTTGATGCCAACGTTTTTAGGTTGAAAAATAGCAGAGCACTGATTTTTTTTAAAAAAACGCCTATTGACACCGACGCTCACTAACACCGATGCAAAAAACTCAGTTTTTTTTCAAAATGTCAGACCCAACGTTTTGCTTATTTTTTTGCAGACACCCGTGTGTATGAGGCCTTAAACCTGGAAGCTGTTTCTATGCAGACCTGCACCAGATTTTGCACTCTCCAGTTTTAGTGAATAACCCCCTATGGGTAACATGGAGGGACGGTTAGAGGCAGTTAAAAAAACGCCAGACGCCCCTAACAGCAGCTGTAAAAACGTCCTGTGTGCATGAGGGGACTTATCATTAAAGTCTAACTTCAACCAAATTTTCTTTATTAGCTTTGGATTGAGTGGGAAAAGGGATAATCACTGTTGGGTCATTATTTCAGTTTTGCCTTTTTATTTATTTATGGAACTTATATAGCGCCGTCAATTTACACAGAGCTTTAAATAAATATTACATTCACATCAGTCCCTACCCTCAAGGAGCTTACAATCTAAGGTCCCTAACTCACATTCATACATATACTAGGGCCAATTTAGACAGAATCTAATTTACCTACCAGCATGTCTTTGGAGTGTGGGAGGAAACCGGAGTACCCGGAGGAAACCCAGGCAGGCACAAGGAGAACATGCAAACTCCAGGCAGGTAGTGTCGTGGTTGGTATTCGAACCAGTGACCCTTTTGCAGCCAGGCAAAAGTGCTAACCACTACACCACTGTGCCTCCCACTACAGGCACCGCTTCTACAGCCCTGTTATAGTATAGCAGCCTTACGACAGGTTCACTTTAGTGAACGTATGTAACCCACATTAAGTGTAATAATATTGCCCTTTAATGCGAGACGCTACAGTGTAGGTATGTTGCTTTAGTGTGTTGGGGTGCCGTTCAAAATGAATTTGTTTTCTTTTTAAGTTTTTTTTTTATTCTATTTTCATCTGGTGATCCAGCTATCAAGTCCATTGTTTTTCACAAGCTCAAGCTCTCCAGCGGAATGTATCAGTTTACATGGATGGAACAAACCACTTAACACTGGCATGGGTGATTCAAATGATCAGCTTTTATATTTTCATGCAAAATCATTATCCCAAGAGGAAAAAAAAACAGTTTGCAACTGATTATAAAGTGTGAGCTGGATTTTGGCTTCAATTTATTAGTTAATCTTAAAGTGGTTGTCTACCCTCAAAACACATTTTTACCTACAGGTAAGCCTATAACAAGGCTTACCTGTAGGTAAAATGAATATCTCCTAAACCTGTACGGTTAAGGAGATATTCCACTTGCAAGCAGCCACTGACGTCACGGCGAATGCGCAGTAATGTCCCGGCGAAGGCCCTTGCCAGAAAGTCTGCCGGAAAGATAGGAGGAAACTTGATCTTTAAATTGTTTTTTATTGGATATGTTTTATAGCAGAAAGTAAAAAATATTTTTTTTTTTTTTTCAAAATATTCAGTCTTTTTTCGTTTTTATCGTAAAAAAAAAATAAAAAAAACCCAGTACTGATCAGTTACCACCAAAAGAATGCTCTATTTGTGTGATAACAAGGGGAATTTCAATTTGTCTGTCTGCCCCCCCCCCACCCCCTCCGCTGTCACATGTGGCACCTTTGGGGGGAGAGGGGGGGTGGGTACCTGGTTTTGACAGGTACCCGCTCCCAATTCAGGTTCAGTTCCCCGCGGCAAACTGAGCCGGAAGTTCAGCCCACCCCCTCCTTTCTCCGCAGCCTTCTGGGATACTTCACAGGTCCCAGAAGACTACGGCCCATTCACAAAGCACAGAATGCTTTGTGCATGCACAGTAGGAAACTGGCTGTGAAGTGCCAGTTTCTCTTAGGGCCGGTTCACACTGGAGCGGCGCGATGCGGCGCTCGAGGCGATCTCAAGGCGGCTTGCGAGGAGACTTCTATCATAGAAGTCAATGCAAGCCGCCTGAGATCGCCCTGAAAATAGTGCAGGGACCATTTTTCTAAGGCAGAGCGAAGCGATTCGCTCCTATTAGAACGGTCCCATTTGCACAGCATTGAGGCGAATTGTCAGGCGACTCAAGTCGCCTGACAATCCGCCTAGATGTGAACGGGCCGCGAAGTCGCGCCGCTCCAGTGTGAACCAGCCCTTAGTCAGGATGGCAGTTCCAGCACCTGATAGCTGATTGAAGAATCGGCTCAGGTGAGGACATCACTGGATTCCTGGACAGATAAGTGCCCTAATATTAAAAGCCAGCAATTACAGTGTTTGTATCAGCTGACTCTTAATTTCTTTTTTTTTTTTTTTTTGGGAGGGGGGCGCTCCTCTTTAACCACTTCAGCCCCGGAAGGATTTCCAGCTTTAGGACCGGAGCCCTTTTTGCGATTCGGCGCTGCGTCGCTTTAACTGACAATTGTGCGGTCGTGCGACGTTGTACCCAAACGAAATTTGCGTCCTTTTTTTCCCACAAACAGAGCTTTTTTTGGTGGTATTTGATCACCGCTGCGTCATTTCTGATCGCCGCTATAAACAAAAGAAGAGCGACAATTTTGCAAAAAAACCCAAATTTCTTACTTTTTCCTAAAATACAAATCCAAAAAAAAAAATAAAAAAAATTTTTTTTTCACAGTTTTTGGCCGATTTACATTCTTCCTCATATTTGCGATAAAAAAAAATCGCAATCGGCGTTTATTGATTGGTTTGCGCAAAAGTGGTCGCGTTTACGGATGATGAGAATTCATTTTTGGGGTTTTTAATTTTTTTTTATTTTTTACTAAAAATGGCGGCGATCTGCGATTTTTTGCGGTACTGCGATATTGCAGCGGACATGTCGGAACGTTTTGACACTTTTTTGGGACCATTGGCATTTATACAGCGATCAGTGCTATAAAAATGCACTGATTACTGTATAAATGCCATTGGCAGTGAAGGGGTTAACCTGCAGGGGGCGCGCTAAGGATTAACTATGTTCCCTGGGCGTGTTCTAACTGTATGGGGGACTGCCTATCTGGGGAAGGGAAGTTATCACAGCCTTCACGTAAAGGAAGGCTGTGATCACAGCCCTTCCCCCTCACACAGAGCGGAGGTCCGTGTTTACATACACGGACCTCCGCTCATTCGCTCCGGGGGGGCATCGCGGGTGGCCGGCGGCAATCGAAGCCGCCGCACCCGCTCCCTGGCCCCCCTGGATACAGTGAGCGTGCGTGCGCGCCTCCGGCGGCGCGCGCGCGCTCACTATACACGTTCCCGCAGCCGCCGTCGTATGACGGCGATTTGCGGGAACGAGCCACTTTGCCGCCGTCAGCAAGTGGTTAAAGTAGCACAGTGCTAAATAGCAAAAAACATCCTGGTCATTAAGGAGTTAAAACCTTCCGGAGATGAATTCCAGATTTGCATATCTTTACATAGTTACATACCATATCTCACAAAAGAGTACACCCCTCACATTTTTGTAAATATTTTATTCTATCTTTTCATGTGACAACGCTGAAGAAATGACACTTTGCTACAATGTAAAGTAGTGAGTGTACAGCTTGTATAACAGTGTAAATTTCCTGTCCCCTCAAAATAACTCAACACACAGCTATTAATGTCTAAACTGCTGGCAACAAGAGTGAGTACACCCCTAAGTGAAACTGTCTAAATTGTGTGGCCACTATTATTTTCCAGCACTGCCTCAACCCTCTTGGGCATGGAGTTTACCAGAGCTTCACAGGTTGCCACTGGAGTCCTCTTCCACTCCTCCATGACAACATCACAGAGCTGGTGGATGTTGGAGACCTTGCGCTCCTCCACCTTCCATTTGAGTTGCCCCACAGATGCTCAATAGGATTTAGGTCTGGAGACATGCTTGGCCAGTCCATCACCTTTACCCTCAGCTTCTTTAGCAAGGTAGTGGTCATCTTGGCGGTGTGCTTGGGGTCGTTATCATGTTGGATTGGACTGCCCTGCGGCCCAGTCTCCGAAGGGAGGGGGATCATGCTCTGCTTCAGTATGTCACAGTACATGTTGGCATTCATGGTTCCCTCAATGAACTGTAGCTCCCCAGTGCCGGCAGCACTCATGCAGGCCCAGAACATGACACTCCCACCACCATGCTGGACTGTAGGTAAGACACACTTGTTTTTGTACTCCTCATCTGGTTGCCACCACACATGATTGACACCATTTGAACCAAATAGGTTTATCTTGGTCTCATCAGACCACAGGACATCCATGTCCTTAGTCTGCTTGTCTTCAGGAAACTGTTTGCGGGCTTTCTTGTGCATCATCTTTAGAAGAGGGTTCCTTCTGGGACGACAGCCATGCAGACCAATTTGATGCAGTGTGTGGCGTATGGTCTGAGCACTGACAGGCTGACCCCCAACCCCTTCAACCTCTGCAGCAATGCTGGCAGCACTCATACATCTATTTCCCAAAGACAATCTCTAGATATGACGCTGAGCAAGTGCACTCAACTTCTTTGGTCCACTATGGCGAGGCCTGTTCTGAGTGGAACCCGTCCTGTTAAACCACTGTATGGTCTTGGCCAACATGATTTAGCTCAGTTTCAGGGTCTTGGCAGTCTTCTTATAGCCTAGGCCATCTTTACATAAAGCAACAATTCTTTTTTTCAGATCCTCAGAGAATTCTTTGCCATGAGGTGCCATGTTGAATTTACAGGTATCAATTTTGAGAGAGTGAGTGTGATAACACCAAATTTAACACACCTGCTTGTAACCTTGTAACACTAACGAGTCACATGACATCAGGGAGGGAAAATGGCTAATTGGGCCCAATTTAGACATTTTCAATTGGGGGTGTACTCACTGTTGTCAGGGGTTTAGACATTAATGGCTGTGTGTTGAGTTATTTTGAGGGGACAGCAAATTTACACTGTTATACAAGCTGTACACTCACTACTTTACATTGTAGCAAAGTGTAATTTCTTCAGTGTTGTCACATGAAAAGATAGAATAAAATATTTACAAAAATGTGAGGGGTGTACTCACTTTTGTGAGATACTGTAGTTCCTGCTTGGATCAAAGTAACTATGTATATACCCTCCCTGTCAGATGGCCCGGAAGCTGGAAATCACTGTAGTAAGCATCACAACGGCTGTCCTGCGGCTGACTGAACATAGGAGGCTGATCACATGGCACAGGCACTGTTCGGAGAGTGCTTTTCATCTTCTCAATTAAAGCGGTAGTAAACCCTAAAAGCTGTTTTTACCTACAGGTAAGCCTATAATAAGGCTTACCTGTAGGTAAAAAGAATATCTCCTAAACCTGCATGGTTTAGGAGATATTCGCCCTGCATGCAGCCGCTGACATTAGCGGCGCATGCGCTCTGACGATCCGGCCAAGGCGGCCGGCAACTCAGAGCTGGCTGCCGGAGCGAAGAGCTCCCGCGCGCATGCGCGGGAGTGACGTCACACTGCTCCGGCCACTCACAGCGCCGGAGCCGCGTCCCCGGAAGAAAGAAGAGGACAAATATGTCAGCGTCCTTAGCGCTGACCGACTCGGGCATCGGGGGCCTCGTTCTAAGGTAAGTATTTCATAATATGTTAGTATGCGATGCATACTAACATATTATGCTGTTGTCTTGCAGGATTTTTTTTTATTTTTTTTTTTGTCAGCGGGTTTACTACCGCTTTAATGCAAAATGTCTGATTGGAGCAGGCAGAGATCATGACCCCGCCACCATGCTTCTCCACTTCATCCAATCAGCGAATGTTTTGCACAGTTTAGCACCCTGGTCCTAAACAGGTCTACTAACAAATTTAGTTGTGCTAGGTGGTTACTAGCCTGGCTAAATGATAGGGGATCCACTGACTTTACCCTAAGCCTGAGTCTGATGTGTAGTCTCTCTCTTCTGTCACAAGGTGGCATTGCTGCTTCTGATATTGGAATGATGGAGCATAGTTAACACAGGTAATGAATAGATATGTTATCTCAGCCAATGAGCAGGGGGTTTCTTGCCAAGCATGTTGGGATAGACTATTTATTTGGGAGGAGTCAGGTGATTGGGGTTCCTTTTTGATGTGTGTCGCATGGCTACGGGTTGCTAGGCCAGAAGCCTAAGGCCTATCCCGGGGAGCACCTGGCTGCTAGGCCTGACCGAGGACTATCCAGAAATTCAAGCAGCAACAGTGAGTTGGGCTTTGAGTTGGAAGCCTGACCAAGTTGAGGAGTTTCTGCCTGAGGGCGAACCGGATCGGGGCCAGGGGTAAAGGAGAAACAGTTGCCACAAAGGGGTGTCCACACCTGTTACCAGAGGCAGGTGTAGAGATGGAGGTCTGAAGAATTACCAGAGCAGCCCTTTCACTAGCCGGGGGCGGTGAAGAGGTGGGAAAGCTTCAGTAGTCTCATCCGGGAAGCCAGCAGGAGGCATGGGTGCACCTTGAAGATAAGTACAGCAGGTAGCTGTGAGTCAAGTCAGGGACCCAGCAGGGTTGGCATGAGTGAAGGTTGAGTGATCAACAGAGGGATACTGTGAGATGTGAATGAAAATTTACAGCGGGATACTGTGAGTTATGTGTGCAGATCTACAGTGAGATACCGAGAGTGAAGTGTTGCTGTAGGAGACAGCAATTGCTACGAAAATACAGATTGCTGCATTCACCTTAAAGTGGTTGTCAACCTGTGACAACCACTTTAACCTACAGGTAAGCCTAGAATAAGGCTTATCTGAAGGTACCCTGCATATCTCCAAACCTGTATGGTTCAGAAGATATGCAGTGTTTTGCATGTGCCAATGTCATGTCGGCACATACGCAGTGGAGAAGCGACCTCCATGCCGTTTCTCCACTGACCCTGTGGCATGACTGGCGGCTTCCGCGTGCATGCGCGGAAGTGACGTCACGCGACTCCGGCCAGTCACAGCACCGGAGTTGTGGCCCCGGAAGGAAGGGCAGAAGATGGACGCGGCCTGGAGCGGGGACATCGCTGGACGCCGCAAGCTTCGTTTGTAGGTAAGTGGCACATAATGGGCTACAATGCGATGCATAGTAGCCCATTATGCTTCTAGTTTACAGGGGAATATAGAGGAA
This sequence comes from Glandirana rugosa, assembly GCA_018402905.1. NCBI lineage: Eukaryota > Metazoa > Chordata > Amphibia > Anura > Ranidae > Glandirana > Glandirana rugosa. The sequence goes on along the minus strand of BLSH010482030.1, from coordinate 1,069,004 downwards.
GTAAACCCAATCTGGGTTTACTTCCTCTTTAAAGGCCCCTTTTCTGTATCACTGTCAGCCTAGTTCTATTTTTGCCTGCGGAGTCTGCCTGGGTGTCCTGGCCCTGACCCTCTCTCCCCTAGTGACTGGCTCCCAATCATTCCAACTTGCACTACACCCACCATGCCTAGTAACCTGCACCCTGAGGAGGAATGTCAGCTGTCCCTGACTCTGGAGGTCACCATTAGGCCTTTGGAGATCGGGGGCATCGCTACAACCACATTGCACTGAATGTGAATGTCCTGATCACCTTGAAGAAAATAGGACACAGGTGAAAGGTAAAAAGATAAAAGTGACTAAAATCAATGACAGCTGCAGCACTGTGTGAAGAATGCACTAGTGGTGCCGGGAATGGGTGGGAATACAGACTTGGAGAAGCCGTGTGTCTAAATGATGATGAATGATCTGAGCAGCACCGAGATGAACTCTTCAGCGCTCAGAAAACATCAACATCTGTTCACCTGCAATGCTGTTACACAGTGCTTGTATCTTATGACACAACCCCTCATGATGGCCTGTGGGAAAGTGCTGAAGGACCTTGGGAGGATGGGAAGTCATGCATTCCAGCACTAAGGCACTAATCGAACTGAAAGACAATGTACAAATAATGTGAAACTTTTTGTCATGAGGTGCCAAGAATGTGCACATATCCTCTATGAAGGAATCTTGGTTGAATGTTGAATTATGAAAATCTAGCCATTTATCTCTAGCTATTAAGGTGCTCATAGAAATCACAGGACAGTCTGACAAGCCAGCCTATAATGGCCATAGTGGTCTATGGGGCAGCAAATGCTAGCCCTGAATTAGTGTTTTTGCGTATCAAAGCAAGTGAGCAGGTTAGAAGACTTGCCTGGCTGCTTTTATTCGGGCTGCGACTGTCTGTGTGGCTAAAGCCTGGTACGCACTACAGTTTTTTATTTTGTGCAAAAAAAGCTGTCAGCTCCAGACGGAGCCGCTGTACTAACCAGGGCCCTCCCCCCCGCCAGAACATTCCGATCAGCGCTCTCTGCCATTTGGCAAAGAGCGCTGATCAGGAGTCAGTCGGCTGCTGGTTTTCCAGCATGCACCACCGACAGAAGCGGGCTGAACGGACAGACTGACATATACACGGCATGTTGGCTGTTTTTTTTTTTTTTTAACTGGCACATGTCTCCCGACATTCTGGCCCTGTCTACAGCGCTTAACCACTTCCCCCCCGGAAGGATTTCCTACTGTAGGACCAGAGCACTTTTTGCGATTCGGCACTTCGGCTGACTGAGGACTAGTCGCGAGAAACGGTTTACCGTCTCTCGCGACTAGCCTTACAAGACCGCCCCCCCTCCCGGGACCAATCATGTCGCCGAGGCAGACCTCGACTGTCGAAAAAAACGTGTTTTATTTTTTGACATCACGCATGGTCCGAAATCGGTGTGTCTGTCAGCGTCGGGCTTATTTTCGTCGGTCCGTTCAGAAGATTGGACGAGTGAACGAAACTATGCGTTTTTGTGATTAAGTCCCGATCGTAAACGACGGGGTATCTGGTG